>JAVFBX010179539.1:0-14729 GCA_034783855.1 Mopalia kennerleyi
TAAACGTTACGGTATCCCAACTTCGTCGGGTTCTTCATAAACAAACAAAGTAAACAAACAAACACGTCAATACCCCCGTCATGATGGGTGCGTCCAGTGACGCTGAGAATTAGGTCGCGAGACTAAAGCTGTCGTCTATCGAGAATTTTAGGATGTTTGGCATTTTGTCAACTCATGCTGTATGTATTACGCAAACTCGCAGGGGTAATAGAATCAAAATTTGTGTCCAAACGCAAGCTAGCATTATTTCCTGCATGTTTTTGATGTAGTTGGAAGCACGTAATTAATTGATGACACAACTGAGCTTGGTGCATGTAGGTTTTGTTCTGAATGCTTTATTGAAAAGCATAGTTATCTGATGTTAATTACAGGGAATGAATAATACGCGGCTAAGATAAAACAGGTACTTATTTTGGGTTTCTGTATTATTTTCAACGTCATTATTTGCCATTTGAAGGGTATATTCGACTTTTTGATTATCTTTTTATGGCACTCTAGAAGGATATAATGGTAACAGTATTGACTTTTGGCGAGCCCGGTGTTCGGGTAAAATGGTTCATGGGGTTACCTGATATGATGTGTAATGTATAAATATCAAAGGCAATGCAATATTATTGGACCGAGGGCCATGTTTTTACACATACACCTATGCATAAAACTTCTTGGATTCTCTCTGGAGCCCACGGCCGTAGCGTAGTGGTTAACGAGTGCGCTTTCTAACGCCTACTTCGATTTACCGTTCACAGGATCGAGTCCGTCTGTCGACCCTCATGTATATGAGTGAGCCACAAGATGTGGCTCCGGCAATCGCGGGGGTGGTTTTTACGAGGTTTCCTCCCGGTTTTCCACCACAATAGGGTAAAGGACAGTGAGAAGTGGACAATCCGTCGTCATATAAGTGCAATACCCCAATCAAAGAAACAAATCTAGGATTCTCTGTATTGCTATACACATGAATATTGACACACTCCTGTAGAAATAATTTGTTGTTGACTCTGTACACGAAATTCATATTCGTTCACTGGTCCATTCATCGGAGACACCGAGTTCCGTTTGATTGGTGTTAAACGCCATACTTAAAGAAATTGTGGTCCACTCAACTCTTACTGCTGTGTTATAATTATATTCTAGAATGTCTATCCATATACCACATGTGAAGTTCTGTTGTTTATTGTAGGCGCACGTGCTATAGGATTATTGTGAATCTTGGACGTCCATGCTTGATTTTCTAGGAATCTGGTATTAACACATTGTCCCTAAACAGCCAGGCCTCAAACCGCTGCTATCCGGTTTGTTTTCTCCGACTTTACCTCCTCGTACAGCAAACTTCTCTCCAAACTAATGTTATTCGTTTTAAACTCTATAGAGCGAGGTGCAATGCTTTAGAAGTTTTAAAATTCTTAATAAGATACATGCTACCTACCTACACGATATCTTGAATGAAAAAGACAGTGCGTATAATCTACGAGACAACAAATTGGTGCACATTCCCCGGTTCAAACCCAAATCCTTTGGCTATCAATCGCTGAGCTATCCGGGGGAAAAACTGTGGAACCATCTGCCCAACGCAATAAAACAATGTCTGACTGTCTCTGAGTTCAAGAATAGCCTTAATGACTGGTATGGATGTACATGTTCGTTGTGTGAAGACTTACTCTAATCACTAATTCGTATTTGATATTCATGTAATGTCTCATCAACCAGTTTGTTTCAATATACAAATTAATAATATTCACACATAAACAAATTATACAACACATACACATTTTTGTATATTTTATATTCATATAATGTCTAATTAACCATTTTGTTTTTAACCATAGATTAATAATATACATATTTAAACAAATTATAAAACACATACAAATTCTTAACAAATTTCATCAAAATTTAAAAAAAAACCCAAAACACCAAACATTGTTCAATGTGTTTTCCTTGTTAACCAATGTTTATCAATGTTGTAGTCGGTATAAGTAGCCCATGGCTAATGTTGTACTTTTGTCAGACCCGACTTTAAATAAAGATTTGATTTGATTTGATTTGATCCATATTATACAGAGGACTCTTGCGTAAAGTTTAACGAATAATGTGTATCAAAAAAGCTGCTTCTGCAGAAACAATGGAAATTATCTACACAATCAGTAACCTGCAGCAAGCCTCCCCCAAAATCGCAATAAATATAATATTCATTCAAACGTTTCCTTGGAGATCATTTGAATTAAAGAGGATCATTAATCAATTGAAACTAAAACGTATGGATGATAAATGATCAATTCTATATCTGCTGCATGGGTGACTGAACCGCACATCCAAAACCGCTTTAAAGGTGTTATAAATCATTGGGAAGTAACCCAAATTGTCACGAGCAACCTTATTTCCCTTTTGTCTAGTGATGCTGTTAATAAAAGGTTCATGCTCAAATAAATTTTCCAAGTACTCTAACTGTGGTTTGTCACCAATGCATCCCCTCTCAACCACAACCGGTTTTCCTTCATAATGAGACAAGGGACAATGTGAAGAGGACAATCCCCCGTCATATAAGTGAAATACCCTTGAGTACAACGTTAACCCCAATCAAACAAACAAACAAACCCGTGCACACACACATGCGGCTTCCGACGACCGCCCAAACTTCAGATGATATCGTAACTTCGCATTTACGCTACCATCAACAATATTTAGAGGAGGGATTTCCTAAGCGGGATATTTCTAGGGGTGTCGTAGTGGCATAGATGCTCTGAGGCAGAGAGAGAGACATTAATCATTTTGAAAATATTCTAAAAGAAAGATTACCTCGAATGTTGAAAAGAACTGCTTTAAATCATGATTTGGTTAACGACAAAATACACTTATCGTTGAATATATTACGGTTAAGTCTAGTCAAATTATGACCGTAACTAATAAGGCCTAAAAACAAAACGTACCGATTCTATCTATCACGTTGATAAGTCAAACTTTGTAGCTCAAGTAGTAATATATAATGATAATATTGTGTTAATTATGTAAAGGCTCAATTCGAGGAAACACAAGCGGCTTAGGGGGAGACGGGTTTCATTATATCCATTATCTCTCCATTATCTACAGGTCGAAGACGAAAACTAAACTGCCACTTGACATGTATTGAACTACTACAACCAGATCGAATCAAATATTCTCCTGACTCCCATGCCGTACACTATTTGGTGAAATCCAATTGGGTGCTAATGCAGCTGTCAGCCTCGGCATACCAAATAATACAATTGACAGGAATGTCAATCATACCCAAACCGCTAAATTATCTCTCATTTTATCACACAGGTTAAGTCAAATGTCTCACAGTTCCAAGAACTGCTTTGCACTGTCTCTGATAGTTGCTGAACGACTATTTGACTTCTATTTAATTTATTGATATTTTATTTGTCTTCTCACTTCTTTTACTTCTAATCTACAAATACTACAATGAACCCTGGCTGTTTTAGATGTATACAGTCAATGAAGTTTCAGAATGTGTGTACACGCTGAATTGGTGAGGTCAAACTTTCGTCATATGACAAGGCATTGGTATGAACAAGCCATCAGAAATCGTATGGCTGTTAGTAGTATAGGCTTCGGTACAGTGTGTGCATTCTCTTCCTTGGTGCTAGGGCTGTAACATACATCCATGGTGTTATCCGTTCCGAAAGATGTCTTCTGTCATCACTGAAATTTGTTCAAAGGGATATTTCGAGGTTTAATTATGATTGAAATGTACGTATACTGTCTGTAAACATTGCGATATCACTCCAAAATTAACAGAGATGTTTTTGTTTTGTCTATTCCCAGCAAGTATTTAAACAATGCCTGTAAAATTTCCCAACAAACAGTGTTTTTAACATGTGAATTAGTTCCAAGGACATTTATATCTACAGCATTATCCTAAATGACAGCTTTCACGCAAACGGCACTGTTTTGTGATTTGGCTTTACATTAATTTTAGCGTGTTGTCTCTAGCTTCGATTGAGTGTTTTATAATATTTACTGAGCTAATCGAAGTTCCAGCTATATTCTGCGTTAATGTGACGCTTTTGTAAGGCTACTGTCCAGACTCCCTTCGGCACAAGTATGTGAAATTATAAAAGAGTGGAAAATCAATTGACAGGCAGACATAGACAAAGGCCTTAAAAGGTTGACCTAAGATAATAAATTCATGGCCATATTTAGAGAAAGGTTAATGTGACTTCCAGTAGAAAGCACTTCCGTAATCGCTCAGCCAGCCCTTTGTTTCGCCATTTCATCATTTACATATTACAGAGCGCTTTCCCACTTTAAACAGGAACTCATTACCAACGCTGGATATTCTCTTTTATTTTGTCACCAGAAATCGCAAAAGATAACCTTCGTCACAACTTTCTATTTAGACTTAAGAAAATATATGAAGAGCTAACACGTTGTATCGTTCTTCCAGACACACTTAATTCCGCGTTAGATACCCAAAACCTCAACAACCAAAATTCAATCAACCAATAAATCGATAGAGAATCAATCAATCAGTGATCAGATTCAACTCATTTTGTACCAGACTGTGTCACTTTTTGAACTTTGCTTACAAGTCTTCCATACCCGCACCTACATCATATCCTGATGGCACATTTCATTTCGGGAAATGTTTATTTTATTTGTTTTAAAATAGCTCATTTGTAGATGCTACGCCATATAATAGTATTTTCATAGGTTCTTTAAAACTATGTTATTTCATGGAGTACAACAGCATGTAGAATATAAGCTTCCAGCTGACATCTTCTCCATATAAACAAAATATGCTTAAACGAAATTATTTATATTGAAACTTTATGTTATTTCCAGGTTCCTTTATACTGATTCGATATCACAAGAAACAGTTCAGCGAAAATATATAAAACCTCGGTCTAGCTGAGTGCACCATAATATCACATTCAGAGGTATGAAACAATGAATCAATCAAACGGAGATTGTAATGGTAAATTCCATTAGGGTAGCGGTTCCGCGGCTTAGTTCGTGTCCTGAATTGAACCCCTTATTGTTTTGCGTTAAACCGGTTTGAGTGCCTCAGTGTCGACCTAGGGTTAAAGTTAAGTGTGTACTGGTCACTCAAGGGATGCTTTCAACAAAATGTACCGGAAATCCTAACAAACACCGGAAATGCAAACTGGCCATGTTTGTGAAATACATTTGCGTGCGATGTTAAACACCAGACAAAACACGAAATTAACAATGGCCAAGTTAAATGTCTGTTCAGCCAGGTGGAAGTATGTGCCAAAACCTCAGCACTTCCAGTCCTTATAACCCTAGGGAATATTTGCTAATCACTAGGCTGATTACCTGTGTAATTACTGGCGTTTCCTCTACATATGCTACTCATTCGATTAGCGATAGTGATTTCATTTGTTCAGCTATTGCGTAAGCTCCCAGTTTAATTTTATTATAATGTTAAAACGGTTTTTAGTTGAACCTCTGACGTCACTACTGATATTCACAATAACCCTGTTATCTTTAGTTGTCTGTGACCAATGAAATATAGGCATATAATTTCATACGAGGACAAATATTGAAATACAGTACAAATTTACTGAGCGTCCTTTAAGGATACATCATAGGAAGTCACGCCATTTAACGATACATCACCGGAAGTCCCGTTCTTTATCGATACATCACAGGAAGTGACTCTCTGTCGGCATGGGTTTGTTATGTTATACAAATAAGCGGATTATGGGAGTTAAATCACCTTAAATACGTTTTAATAGTTCATATTCAGCTATATTTAATTGTGATATGGATAAAACAAAGGACAGGAACCGAGGTCTGTCCATTTTCAATCAGGCCATCATTTATACGATTGTCTACAACAGTAGGCCTTTGTTGCGCCCTTACCAAGAATTAATTATTGTTCAACCACAAAACATGATCTTATGTTACTACCATTAGTCAGAACCCAGCTGGACCAAGGAGGATATAATCATCAAGGAATATTGGTTGAACTTTATTTTGAAAATTAAAACACAAGGCAAGCAGCTGTCACAATTATAAGCAGACAGAAGATGGGAAAAGGTTATAATATAACGCATATTCCAAAAGAAAAGAAGTTTTGGATCGGTGTGATTTGTAAAAATAAAATAGTCTAGTTCGCTTCAAGTAGGACATGGTTAACAATAAACCATGATTCTATTAGTACAAAGTTAAAGAAATCACTCTGTACTTGGCTCTATCCAACTTAACCATGCCGGACATATCTCTACTCTTGGTAAAACTTGGAATAAAGTTCGACACGATATAACACTAGCGACAATGAAATGCCTCTTACTTGGTTATAAGCGTGTGTCAGATATGGCCAAGCCAAATCTTATCTCTACTGCAGTTGAGCAGAGATTTAAAACCCTTAAAGAAAGTTATTAACCAAAACAAGGAGGACATAACTAAGTATCACTTCAACACATATAAGAATGAATACTCTAACATGTAACAGGTATTTATCCATTAGTTAGTTGGTTTAATGTTCATCACCCACCAATGTGAACTGGCAGAAATCTATGAATTATTTGTTATCTGGTTACACGAAATCATCAGCCCATTTCATGTGACATTGTAGTCAGTCCAGAAGACTTTCATGGCTTATCTCGTCAATAGCCAGCACTGAATATATACCACAAAAGCTATGAGTGGAACGTTTTGTTAACGTGAAAGGTCGGTTTTAGTAATCGTTCCAATGTCTATGTCTTCTATACCTGTTTCATGACCACATCAAAAGATACTTAACTGATTTAGAAACGAATCAAATACCACGCTCCCATAGCTTCAACGATAAAGTGTCGAAGGGTTAAGCTATATATTTGAGAACAGTTTGCAGTTGACAGCGGACAGTTGGTCATCCATCAACCTGGACAGTAGTTTTGAACTACTGACCGAATTTCTAAAGGGTTTGAACGAACATCGTTTGACAGGCTGCAACTTGACTGGTAATTAGGGGACGTCTAATGGCACATGTTATCGTGCTATTACATTCTACTGGTCTGGTATAACTGTAACTCAATGCATCATCAGTAGTAATGGGGGATACTTGATAAGGCGAGTAAGCAAGCAATTCTCGAACAACTGGATCCAAATATACCTAGACAAGAGTATGGTTCTATAATGAGCCCAGTGCTGGGTTGTTCAGTATTTGTAACACCACACATGTATTCGTTGCTGACGCGACATCGTATAGACCTATAGTAATGGTTTAAAGTAAATACCAATCTGAACAACCGTACCATGGACACGTATACAACATTTAGATCCAAATATGCAGATATAATGTTATTGTCAAACAAATAAGTACTGCTTATCCCGATGATCCATCTCTAGAGTCGTGGGTATTTAAGAAATAATGTTTATCTAAACTAGGTCTAACGTCTCACGAATTAAATATAAACTATAACAGGTCCTCAAATATAAAATAAACGTTATACACTGCATGGCAATAACTCCTCTGATTGTTGTCATCCTCCTGTTACGTTCCATTAATACTGATAACCATAGCATGAAACCCTTCAATTACTCGCAATTAACATAAATCATCAGCAGCTTCCGACATGAACTTCCGAGATGAAGCATAACCAATGAGTGGCGTACAATTGACTTCCTGGACAACCCATATAGGTTTGACTCGCAAAGCCTTTGGGCGTTCACGAGGTAAATGACAGAAATCATGTGGGCTTGAATCGTATTGGAATGAAATCAAGCTGAGAGCAGTGTCACGGTTATATTTGCGTCAATCAGCAGCTAGATATTCGAATTCAAATATATTCGACAGCACATCAGTAACCTATCTAAATTATACTATCAATAATATTGCAGTTCTTTATTCTCCATCATCGTCTGCAGCCGTAGCTTAGTGGTTACCGTGTGCTTTTAATAATCCTTCTTCGTTGTACCGTCCACGGGTTCGAACCCGCCCGTCGACCATCGGTTATATGAGTGAGTCACACGATGTGGTTCCGGCGATGGCCGAGTGGTTTTTACGAGGCTTCGCCCGGGTTTTCCATTGTATTTACATGCAATTTAATTGAGAGCAGTGTCGCGATATACGCCTGACATTTATATCGTGTCTGTCACCTTCACGGCAGATGTGGTCACTTGATAACAGCATAAACAGTGGGTAACACCTGCCTTAACAACAGTAACAACACAAATCATTGTTGCCACCATACATGTCATGGTTCCATTGTTGAAGAAAGGAAGAATAAATATACTTGGGAATTCTTCGAGCCAGCATAAACTATATGATCCTCATCAGTAATGCACAAATACTGGATTCCATGTAGTGCTATAAATAGTTTGAATAGAGGATTCAATTTGAACCCAATTTCAGCCTCTAATTTTATACACACTTACGCCAAAGTTGATATCCAGGTAAATAACAGAGTGTTTCAGTGATTTGTTTCCCATATACATAACTATGTATTTTAATTTCATGTATCCAACTATAGTCTATCGTTCCACGGACATAATCATGCCTTATCCTGACGAGTTTTACCGTTTTACAATGCCCTGTGGTTTTTCATACAAGACAGAAATTCTCGGTTATAAGCTGCTATTTATACGGATATAATATTTTGAGAATCAAAAGTTTCAAAAAAGGCAAATGAACAGGCTCGCAACACCGCCAAATGTTATATTCGTGCTTTGTAAAAAAAATAGACTTGTTGCCAATTTTGTCATATTAGCAACTCTTGTGGCACAGTAATACGATCCACTTTTGCCAATGTTAAAATGGCGAATAAAACATAAAGTGGGTCCAAAATGTATGTGTTTTATCTGTTTTAAGCCAGTTATATGACTCGGCTTAGTAACTCGAGTATGATGGACTGCGAAAAATGTTCCGTCTTTGTAACATTGACTGCTATCCGAAAAATATTCATAACAGTAGTTTTCTCACTTATTCGGTTTATTGCGAAATAATGGTGAATATTTGAATAATAGTCAGCGTTATAAATAGAGGTTTAAAGTATGAAAAGTCAAATATGCTAGGGTACCCAATTGAATCTAACGCTATTATGAAAATTTCCCATTTAGTTAAAAGGTTGCTATATCAAGGTTAATGTGTTTAAAGCTAACAGGCCATGATATACATTTTAAAAATTCATTATACATCCGTTGCAGAAAATGACTAGACGAAATGATCCATTATATTGGTTACAAGTATGCTATGCTGGAATGACACACTTGACAAAACGCCAACATGGAACTGACTAAACTCATCGGGGACGTGTATAGGCGTTATACTGGCAGTTCGTTTGTTTCCAGTGACGTCCAAGGTGTATTTATTCGCCCATTTTTCTGGCACTCGGTCGTATGGGTGACAACCAGCCACTTGAGTTCGGCGTGATACCCCGATCAAACAGACAGGCAAACCAATTAGACAGGGTTCGAATGTATCAGCTATGTTTCACTGGTTAAGTGAAAATATGTATCTTTCCTGTGTGTTTGAAGCTGCTTAGCTGGTTAAATTTCCAGGTGAGTTAACTGGCAATACATTGCGAGCAGGATATGATATGTCTCCATTATAAACATCTGTTACAAGAAGTGTTTGTTTTGGGTTTAACACAGTGTTCTTTAACGTCATTTCACTCAAATGACAATGTGCCCGTCAGAACGATGAAGGTATCCACTCTCGACGTTACCGTCAGCAAATACACTCAATATGGGATACTCATGAGACAACAGAGACGGATTAACAACATACTGATGACTTTATATATGGGAGGTCGCCAGGGCAAAAGAAAGTCTCTGACCACGCTCAACGAAACGGAGATCGGAAATAGATTTATTTTGTAAAATTTCGATTGACTCTCCCTGTATTGGAGTTGATTTTACGTTACTCTCTGAGTCATTTGATTTCTTTGGTTGATCAGCGTTTTTCACCAGCTCTTCCATCATCACGTGTCCGCTCAATAGACGGGCGAGGTCAGGGACAACTAAAGTTGCAAGATGTAACCCGGACACAACGAACAGGTGGCATCAGAGCTAATTGAAAACATTTAAAGATTATTCCAACCATTTCAAATGGCTTCCCCCAAGTTATTTTATTACACAAAGATAAGTTGTAGCTAAAAATATGTTCGATTGATTATTATCAGCGTAGCGAGAACATAACAGTTAATAGACTCACTAAACCATTGACATAATCTGCAGTACAGGGAGTTTATTAAGTATGACGATAAGGACCACGGCAGAACTGACAAACAGTTAAATAAGGCTGTTGATAGCGTGAGACGCAGTTATGCCGGGCAGTGCAACAATACTGCTGCAGCTCTCAAGGGCCTCTATTCTCAGTGTTCGAGCCACCTGTGTAGAAAAAGTGGCTTTCCCAAAAGTAGTGAGTTTGATGGCAACCACCAGAATACGTAAACTCGAAGTAATTCAGCGAATAACGTGTTTTGGAGACTGGAAATGACACTAGTCGCTGATTAGATAGGGCAAAAAACAACGAAAAGTAATCAACTCATTGGGAATCTGTCAGTATCTTCTGCTTTCGCATTTTTGTTACAATAACCAGGTCAAAACGTCTCACGGCTCATAACAATGTTAATTTGTCCCCTGGGAATAATTACAATGTAAAACCTCAACCTTTTGACAAAAATACGATATTGTCTCTGTTTCAGTGATTGTTAATGAACTGGCGTTCTACAGAATTGGAATTATGGGGGCGGTTTTGTAATAGTTCAACAAAACAGTTGTTGAACTAAAGGCAAAACAGATTTAGATGCCAAAGTGTCAAATTATACCTTATAACCATTCTCAGTCGTGCAAAGGTAGCTTGGAGATACAGTCTATACACATGGCTATTTACAAATAAAGATAGCTAAGATAAATACTAGTAGCCTACAAAGTATAAAGTCATAAGGTTATCCAGCCATTGTGTATTATTGATAAACCTATTTGAGGATAATTATAAGACCTCTTCTAACCGATTGACTGATGTACAATGTATGTTATGCACTGAACTACGGATTCTTTAACTTGTCACAGAACAGGTATGGGGGTAATTGTGTTAACATATAGCGGAAGAAGTTACGTGTAGAATAGTATAACTTGATTGTATTCAACGTCAGTTACAAATTAATTTATTGTCAGTTGTTGATGTTGATAAGGCCCTTGATCACAGTTTAATTATGGTTTCACTCGGCGTAGTTGATTTGCTTCAGTTGATTGTTTAGCGTTGCAGATAACGGGAACTTGCTAATTGCACTCTTAAACAAATACCTTACTGTCTAGAATTTTGATCTGGAAATTGTGTATATAGATGTATAACAATTACAATGTCTTGTTTCCCAATTGTTAATACAGAACTACATGTGGACCTCGCCAGTAACGGCCAGTGGCTTCATTTATTTGTACATACCTAGATGAACAGGGACAAAGCAGTTCACCCAATTGGGATACAGTTTGCAGTTTCACAAGCGACAACTTTTATGGGGCTGTAACTATCAACATGATACCTACTTCTGATCTTACTCGTCGTCACTTTAGAGTAAATTTAAGGGTTTCGGCAAATAATGTTGTAACCGTTTAATACAGGTTTTGTGAAGACATTGTTTCTTAAAATTGATTCATACGTATTTTTGAGATTTGTACATGTTGTAATCATATAAACACCGGATCAAATACAATGGATAAGTCCCAAACAACGTTATCATTAAAATTAAAGTATTCAGTGTATGCAAGACAAAGTAATCCACGAAATTTCTCATGAATGTTTACTCTATTTACATCAATAGACCAGACATATATTCTACTGATCATGTATACATTTACCTAATACTAGCATCATTGTTATAATGAGGTTTAAAGGTAATACATGCATTTGATTTTATAAAAAGAATTAAATATATTTAATTGGAAAATATGTTTGATAAAAAGACAACTGAAAACGCGATAGCAGGTTTATGTGGTTTGCAAGCCGACTAACCCCTAACACACCACACCAACATTTGAATAGAATAAAAAATATAACAATTTTATGAGTTACAGGAATAATATGCTTTCTTCTCCTTCAACGAAGTAGTGACAACATCAGACACGGCTCAACAAACCGTTTCTGGGATATAAATGATATTTATCCATCACGACATGGGTAGAATCACTAAACTCAGTTTATTTAAGCATTCTCTGCATATCAGTCAATATTTTGTATACAACGAGCTTTTTAACTATCAAAGTGCCCATACGGCAACGTATCTGCAATTCTTTTGATACATTAGCCAGGCCTTGCAGTTTCTGTCTTTATGAACCTATTATATGGATAACTGCTTGTGTAGCATGTCAACTGTAAAAACTCCTAGTTATATGTATTATGTGACTCGGATGTGTATTACCACAGATCACGTCAGGTTGACTCGGATTTGTATTACCACAGATCACGTCAGATTGACTCGGATGTGTATTACCATAGATCACGTCAGGTTGACTCGGATGTGTATTACCACAGATCACGTCAGGTTGACTCGGATGTGTATTACCATAGATCACGTCAGATTGACTCGGATGTGTTTTCCCACAGATCACGTCAGGTTGACTCGGATGTGTATTACCACAGATCACGTCTATAACGACATCTACATTACTATTATATCCTAATATCGTATTGTTACCCGTCTCCTGATGTAGTCCAACTGTTAATATTGTCGACACCGGTCACAAACGATATCTCTCGATATGTTAACGAGAAAACAAAATAATTCTATTGGGACCAAGTTCTGGACCGTCCATAACTGAAGATAAATCGACACGATGGTTTTTTGATTAAAGTAATGGTTAAAACTATGAATTAAAATACCGGTGCCAACTATTCGGATAACTAGTTCATACTTTGTTTCATAAAGAAAACTTTAGTCTCTGGATCGCACAAGATATGGCAATGACACAAATTATGCATCGGCGAGACTACATGGGAATATGGTTTCCTTAAAGTCTTAAATTATTGTAGCCAATACATCGTTTATTACTGATTTTATTCCACGCTTCCATATTAAGCATACCGATACCTATAAATCAACATAACAGCGACCATTTCGCCACATTGTTTTGTACAACCGGTTATAATAGTGTCTGTACATGAACGTGCCTCTGAATACATCACCGGCTAACTTAAATAAATGGCGGTCCGCCTTGTATAGGGGAATCTTCTATCATGATAATTTATCTCCGGTTTCTTCATCGTTTAGACAGTTGTGTCATTGTAAACATATTATGTTGGTTATTTGTAACCAATTGTTGCGAGGATGGGGATTCAGAAATCCATAGTCTCAGACATCTAAGATTTTTTTGTCCACAGGATATCCGTTCAAACTGCCATATGTTTTAATGACCCCGACCTGATAGACAGTATATATAACAGTTATGAGAAATGGTGTGGATACTGCAGCTAGCTCTGTTGATCCGGCTGGTTTGGTAATTCAAGTTTTGTGGGCACATCACTTATATCTATTATTCACCAATTATTAACCTAGAATAACCTAGACATATTGAGGAGAGATACTGCTTTGTGTGACGAGTATCATAACTGTTTGTTTGTCTGATTGGGTACGTTACCGTACTTAAGGTTATTTCACTCATATGACGGTGTGCCAGCCCACTGGCTGATGAAAACCATCCTCGACGCCGCTGGCAACAAACAAAGAAACGATAGGACAAATACATGACAATCACAGACAGCATTACTAGATCACCAATCAATCGATCAATTAATTCTTTAGCTGTAAGAGAATCATAAGTATTTATTAAATAGTATTTAGCATAAACTGTCCACTATATTTGGTTAGACACATTGGTTCTAGTGCCATTATAAGATCCATCGACGTCTGAGATCACCATTTCTCATTAATGGTGATTACTAGTTATCTACCAGCCTTGGTTTTCCAGTTTCAAATGACACACATTGAGTTTACTAAACCGAACGACCGCTTTAATTGGGACTTGACTCTCAGTAGGCAAGCCAATCGCCAGAGAAGTACAAGTACTGCTTATGTGCATGTTCCGTGGTCGTATATTCATTGGTTTGTCTGACACCACACGCAAAAGATATTTGGTTGACACAGTTAACTTTTTTAAAATAAAAAGTGGTGCATATGTCATTATTCAACTGTGTTACGTAACAACGACATCAGTTATTCATTAAAGGAAAGGTTCTGTCAAACTTAACAATAATGTATATGTTAAACCTGGTCTGTGATTTAAAATGAAATTGGACCGAACGTCATAAAATGTATTGGACGATTGACAGTGTGAACGAAGACGTTTTATCATTAATTAATTGTGTTTGTTGTGTCGAGATACGTTGTGATGCCCAATTAATTAATTATGTTTGTTGTGTGGAGATACGTTGTGATGACCAATTAATTAATTATGTTTGGTGTGTCGAGATACGTTGTAATGCCCAATTAATTAATTGTGTTTGTTGTGTCGATATACGTTTTGATGACCAATTAATTAATTGTGTTTGTTGTGTCGAGATACGTTGTGATGACCAATTAAAAAAAACACACAAACAAATAAGTCCGTACGTATTTACATTTTTTTATTAAGAGCATGTTTGTTTTTGCAATACTCTTTTTAGATAAACAGCCCTGCGGCCGTGGGTTAGTGTGTGCGCTTACTAATCCTACTTCAATGTACCGTTCACGGGATCGACAGTCCACCATCCGGTATATGAGTGGGTCAGACGATGTGGCTTCAGCAATCGTGGCGGGGGAGGGAGG
>JAVFBX010179550.1:0-14727 GCA_034783855.1 Mopalia kennerleyi
TTCTGATCATTACTGCAAAGGAAAATCTTGTTTCAATATTACTTTTGTTATTTTCCTCATAGCTGGTGTAATTGCCACCGTCTTGCACGTTATAAACTTTTTGCTCGACAGAAGAATAACGAATTGAAATAAAGTATATGAATCGCGATTTGTTCTTTATGTAGGTATTTCAGTCGCTCCTAGAATTGATGTTTCACTCGCATTAAATAACATTTTATTTGTTGATTGCTACATTTTGAATCGTTTTGCTTGAAATGGCCTCGTTTGTATTATGCCGTTTGTATCTCACCACGTTACTCTATTAGAAATGATGGTTATGTAAGGGTTCTTTAGGAAAGATGAACCATCTATATGGAACCATAAGACTAAAAACGGTTCTTTAGGAAAGATGAACCATCTATATGGAACCATAACACTAAAAACGATTCTTTAGAGAAGATGAACCATCTATATGGAACCATAACACTAAACACGGTTCTTTAGAGCAGATGGAACTATTTATAGGGAACCATTGCGACAACAACGGTTCTTTGATACAATTAGAAAGTGGATCAGTTGCCATGAGGGTTCCATACAGAACCATAAAGGGTTCCACCATACCAATAACTAAAACGCCTTAATGGTTTCATAAGAGCCATGTTTGTCTAAGAGTATACACGGATGTTTCGTTATTTGTTGAATAGCCTTTTATTTCTCGTTGCGTATTGACCAATTCTCTATCATAGGCAAAATGTCCGTTCAAACAACCACATTTAAAACCAGATAAAATTTGAACCGTTTAAAATTTTAAGCTGGTTGGGAAAATTACTGCTCACTGGACAATTGTCTTATATGGCCACAAGCCGACATGGAATGTGTCCGTTCACACGTTTACTGACTTCAGCCAGTTCAGGGTTCGAGGATATAAATATCCTTGAGAATTCTCAAGAGGATATTTCACGCTCAGTTGAGTCGTGTCATACCCCGGGGCCCAGGGTTTACACGTCCTTGGGTGTGCTCAAGATGATATTTCATGCTTAACTGATTCGACTCCGGAGTCCGTGTTCGAAAACCGAGGTGTTACAAAAATTGAGAACGCTTTCTGTGCTCCGCTTAGATGCGAATTCGTATCCATTAAACTATACAGTATATCGAGATACCAGGTATAGCCCTGTGAAAACTACGGAAATACGGTCTGCCTATGAATACTAAATAACGTTGAATGCGCATGACCTAATTACCACGGAAGACATTTAAAGCGAGTGTGGTACTGCAAAGAAATGGTTGATTTTGACATGAAAATGGACGTCGAGTGATCATTTTATGGGTCTGTCTAACCCAAAAATGTTTAAAGAAGCAAACGAGTTGGTTTATGACCGGGTAAGGCCATGCTATTTTTTTATTTTTTTTATTATATATTTGAAGATTAGTTTGAAGATGCTCAGCTGAGCACGAATCCTGAGCAAGCTTCAGACCATGCTCAAGACTGTACTCAACTATCAAATTATTTAATTCTTGAAACAACTCTGCAGTCCCTGCAGAGTTGTTTCAATAATTAGATGGCTGCAAATGACTTTGAACATGCCTTTTCGATTCGATTTTGAAATCAGACGTTTATAATGGTCAAACCAGTTGATCAGTGCCAAACAAAATCTCAGGGGAGCACGATCTCAAGAGTTTGAGCACAAACTCGGACTTGAGTATGCTCAAGTTTTGATAACCTCGGTCCCTGGTTTAACAGTTTCCCGTTGACAATTTGCGTCTTTTGTATACCTAGTGCTTTAAAGTCGGGCACGTTCACACGGGCATTTGATGCGTGTTCAAACGTATGAACGGGTTCAACACTGGCAACGTTAAACGTGAACTTCTTAACTAAATTTGGGTATCCTATTATATAGCCATAGGAAATGCGTAAGGTTTATTTAAAACAGAAGCAAATAGAAAGAACATACCTTGATATAATTAACATCTCACTTGGAATAGCTTCAAGTTTGCTAGGACAATTACAAATCTCCCAAAAAAAACTTCATGCCGTCTTTGAAACAACTAATGACATCCATGTTGTTAATGTGTGCGGAAATGAAAAGACCTATTTATCGCTGCGAAAGTTTAACAAATTAAGCAATTTAACCGAGAATCGTTTTCACAGTGAGGAAATCTTACGCGGATTAGCCGATTGTACACCCAACTGTGTATAGCCCTCTGGCCGGGGCAGTTTGTCTTTACTTAGCACTGGAGGAAAATTAACTTTCAAACATTATGAAAACACCTCACAACTTGGTTTTGCTAGTTTCAATTGTTGTTGGAACATACCGCCGTCATATAAGCGAAATGCCCTCAAGTACGGCATAAAACACCAATCAATCAATCACTTAACTGTGTATGTTAGATGAGCGAAGACAAACTAACGCCAACTCTTGTACTGGAAAGCTGTTTAGAATAGCGGCATGCTGTTCAGAAGTTTGAAACTGGCTAAAAAGTTGGAGAAATAGCTACACATAGGTTCCAATGAACTAAAGTACAAACAGGTTAAACAAGAAAGAGAATGTAAGCATTGAATTTGTCAAATGAAGATAATGATAGTTAAAAGGTGTAAAGTGTTCACCGTAAAAGTAAGGCGAAATGACTGGCAGCAAGGTTGCCAACATTTTACGGATTACCGTTCCTTTAACAATTGACATTTTCACCGTCATTTTTCTCAAATACTGTAAGATCTCTGTGAATGAACTGGCCATTTTGTAAACATAAAGTTCCATTTAGCTTTGGGATAAACCAGCGCCATCACTCTTTTACCAGGAAGTCACGGGCAGGACCTATACATTAAGCCACAGTGACTGCTTAATGTGTGATGTCGGTTAACATAAAATGGAAACATTTTTGAATTAAGAATAGTTTAATTTGTTAGTTAGTTTGGAAAAGAATTGCATTGACTACAGCTGAGTGACATGTAAGCATATTCCCGGGGTATTTATACTGCTGCAGTTCGCTTGGTGACGACTGCTCAATTTTCGGTTATTTACAGAACATCACTCCACAAGATGTTCCTGCTTCGTGACCAAGCGATGTCATGAAGGTGCCACGGCGGATGTTAAAAAAAAAAGAAGAGAACTGGCTGCAAGCATGCAAACAGTTTGCTGTTAGTTTGGGGATGACCATTTCTTCGAAATTCATTTTTAACTCTGTTATGTTACGCTTTGCCATTTCTCCTTGAAATATATTTGTCCTCAAACTTTTTTGAAAAGTATAAGCGAAAGTTAACTTGAGTTATAGCTAAGCAACTCTTGAAAGACACACCCACATTAATGGCAACATGTTGATAATGCAGAATGCAGCTCATGTTAAATCTGGTCCACTCTCAAGAGAATCCACCGCGTACATAGCATCACAGAAGCTGCGTTCTGCTGCGTCACGCTGCCACAGCCGCTGTCCGGTTCGGTGCGGTCACGTGACAGAAACGTGCTGTGATGGTGTGGCCGCCATGGAGGTGATGTGTAGCTGAGGGCGATCATTCTTCCTGTCATTGTTGTGACCTCACAGCACCTCGTGTTAAATCTCGTCACATCTCGTCAACTCTCAAGAGAATCCACCGCGTACATAGCATCAGAGAAGATAACCAGACCACCTCACGACAAAAGGCATGCTGTGACGGCGTGTCCGCTATGTTGGTGATGTGTAGCTAAGGGAGATAATTCCTCCTGTCATTGTCGTGACCCACAGCAGAGACTATAGATTGACGAGACTGGTCACTTCGCCAGCGCCATGTTGGAATTTGAACAGTGGCGCCACCTAGTAGCTGGGTGCTGATTTGCCTGCCGCCGATATTGACCAACACCCATTCTGACATCCAGACTTTTCATTAGCGTCCTAATTTGACTTTTAATAAGATAAATTTATCTATTTCTTTTGAAAATTATAGTGATCAAATTATTAAATAACGATTTTCGCTGAATGAATGTGTAATAATTAACTAATTTTTACGAATGCATTTGCACTGCCACCGAAAATCTGCTGTATTTCTCCCGAATTAGGCATTATTCTGTAGGACTTTATGTTAAATTCAGATTTATTTAGCAAATTTTGGCCCATATTTCTACTGAAATATAATGTCAACTTGACATAGGCCTAGTTACTGATTGTGATTTATTCTTATTGGTGATGTTTGGACTGAGAGAAAATTTTGACAGATATCATGATCAATCAATTTTAAATAGCCTAGGCCTACATATGTACTGATGTAGATCCGATTCTGTTGGTATTTCAGTTCATGTTGTCAAGGTACATAGAAATAATTAGTGAGTTACTCAAGTTCATGCGAATCATGCCGTGAATATCCTTACAGGATTATATCAACCAAAGCCGAGTAGATACTATAAAAAAAACAGTAAGTGAAATACCAGTACCCTTGAATACAGCATTAAACACCAATCAATAAATCATGGAAGTGAAACTTTGAAACAACAAATTTTATTCAACATGAGTTAAAACCTCTTGACTTTCTAATCTTTAGGAATAAAAACGACAGTAACAGCAGCTCAATCAATTATTTTACCTTTCATTTATTTTGTCTTCAAGCTTCAAACAATATATCGTACCAATTTTCATGACAATTATCTCAAATACTATTATACTACTCACTGAGAGGATTTAGTTTAAAAGTTTGAAGCCCTTCAATACAGCATCACAACTATCACGAAGCATGATGTACCAATCACAACTAGCTGCTGACTTCAAAGCACAAAATTCATATGACGCCAGCCTGTGCTCTAATCTTTTCCGACAGAACCTTCAATCGGTGAAAAAACCCAACATTTGTATTTGCTGCTGTTTTGTTGATTTTTTAAATACAAGTGCATTTTATGAAAATTAAAATAAAGCAAAACTTCATTAATGATCGGTTTGACAAAACTTGTCTAAATCAGTAGCAAATTGAGATGAATACTTCAACAATTTGGGGAAGCTATAAATGGGTCCTCCTTGATTAAGTTTGCATATAAACCATGGGAAGACCCTGTTCTTCCTAACAGCTGAGGCATGTACACACCCATAAATAAACAAATAGGCTTCTGTTAAATCTATCTTTACATCCAAGCTAAGTTTGCTCATATGATGGTGTTTCAGCCTTATGGATGAAAGAAAGCCTTGATAAAGGTTGTACATTATAGTGGTTATTTCACTCAAACGATAGCATACCAGCCCATTGGGTGAAGGCAAACATTCCCAATGCCACTGGCAAATCCTAACTTACAAAAACAAGACATCCCAGGATGCCACAACAGCTTCATGTTTCCCCTTAACTCTGAAGGCACCAGGGCAACACAAAGCTCAAACTGCCTACTAATGGGTGAAGGAAACAACCCTCCGCCTCACTGGCAACAATGACAATGTGTCAGTGATAATAGGATGCATACAATTACAAGATGGTGCAACCTGTCAAATTTATATATTAAATGTAACAGAAAGATCACATATCTGCTGCCCTTTAGCTTCGACAGTCTAAGATATAGACTCAAAACTATTTATCAGAGCACGCAAACCTTTTTGACTTGTATTCTTACATTAAAACATACATGTAGGGTTTTTTTCACATCTCGTAACCGAGAAGCTGTCTACAATTGAGATATGTTTCACCATTACACAACAAGTGCATTAATACATTTCATTTTAAACAATAACAGTTACTACATGTATTGACATCAGTTTATGCCATTATCAGTCTAGAAGATTTATGCCATAAATGTACATGTATTTTTCTCCCAAGGTCATTATACATGACAGATATGTACAGACATTATTTGACAACAACGATTGATAGATCATAGATTTATGAACACATATTAAACATCTGTCAAACATTACAATTTGGTTCAAGCAAGTGATATAAAAGGAACCGGCTAAAATAGTTGTATAGAAAAGGACAACAGAAAATCAGCTTTAAGCCAGAACATATCAACTTTGTGTTGCACATTTGCACTGATAGCAGCATGGCAACATACTGTTACATACAACTCCCTCACACTGCCTGCTGCACAGGGCATAGCATGCTCCAGGGACCTCTAAAGGCCCTAACAAATATTAGCTTAAAATTGAAGTGTTTCCAAATATGGCAAAATTATTTAAACCTTTGACAAACAATGACCATACTTTACTTTGCTAAATATTTCAACATAGGCAGCCAGGTTCACAAAAGGAACTCCCGTGAAATCTGACTGAGGCCATCTACAAGTACTTCCATGAAACAAAGTACTTCTTTTTCAATGAACATTGTTTGGTAGACAATTTTTATTTACAAATGCATAGTACATTTAAAATACAAGGGGCTGCAAATTGCACTGTGACTGTTTGATTAGGGTTTTGTCCCCATACTGAAGGTTATTTTACTTTTATGATGATGTGTCAGTACAATGTGTTAAGGTAATCACCTGGTGCCAGTGAGCACAAACAATGAATAGATACAGGAAAATGCTAACTAATCAGCTTTCTATTGCCCCTTAGCTGTTAGAGCATCAAGGCAACAGGAAGCTCCCTCCAACTGCCTGTTTGACTGGTGGCATTTGAAACATCAGTTGTGCATCACAATTGTAGCTTTCCTGTTTTTTTTACCACTATATTTCTTCCGTTCTTCTATTTTTCTGGTTTCAAATTTGCAGAAATAGTGTAACCTGCATCTCAAATACAGTAAAACAATAGATTTGAAAGTGCTACATTTAGTGTTATTGTCGGAGTGCTTGTCACAAACTTCCAAAATACAGAAAGGTACAATTTTTTCCACCTTTTCAATTAAAAAGGCTAGTAGGCCATTTTTACATATACATTTGTGAATGTTTCTTTGAAAAATGTGTTCAACACGTTTGAACACCATTACCAGTGAATCTGATGGCACTATCAAAGAGCCAAATGCAGTGCCTACTTTATGTTGATATGCCTTGAAATGGGTGAACAGATTTGATTCTGAAACAACATTGTCAGCAACTGTGAGTTTGTCAAAACACTCTTTACATTTTCCCTTTATATTCAATCTATTCACCACATATCCTGCAACATATGAAAGCACATTTTCTATGACACGTGATACTTGAAAATCAAATTCATTTTCACATAGAATATCATCCGATACCCTCTGTATCTTCGCGGGTCTTTCATCAAGTTCGTGATCAATCTTTCGTTTCCTCTGTCCAACTGAAGCTCGGAGGGTATTAAGAGAAACCAATAAACCATCCTGGTCATTAATACAATTGGAATTTGGCATAGGGGTTAAAAACATCTTACTAGATAGTGATCTGTAAGCACTAGTGAATTCAAATGCAGAAGGGTTGAATCTATGGCCTCCTTTAGCACGTACTTGTGAGAAAAAATTCTCCAAACAGTCTTGATTGATTCTTCCACTTAATATAAATGAAAAATTAGCGTTAGATGTAAGTTCCTCCACTAACATCTCCATTGCACGAAGGCATTGCAGCAATGCATCAAAACATGGTTGCCTTAGAACCCTGGATCTCTTCACTGACCATTTACCAACTACCTGTTTGAACTGTTGAAGTTTGAACTTATCTTTTTCAGAAGCTGTTATTGGTTTTGATGTAGAAGTTCCACTGATGCTTCTCACATTCATAAGGTCAAAAATGTCATTCACTTGTTTCAGGAACTTTGCTGTAGATGAAGCACAGGGTGTCAGTTTCCCCAGGCTAACAAGTGTTTCCATACCGGCATATACGCTATGGGAACATACTTGTGCGGCAAGATTCACCTGAAATAATATGGAATGAGATGGTTGTACATGTAAGGGGCATAATGCTCAACATTTATGTTTATTAAAACAGTGCATACATACAAAAGGGCAGCAACTTTAGTGTAAGACAATAAATTACTCGCACTAAACATTATAAGCCAAGTTTACAATCTAGGAATACATCATCTTCCTATAGCAAGGGTCAAAATCTAAGAAAGCTTCAATCTGAATTGGTGGGGTAAAGTGAGTTCATCCTAAAGTGGCTGTTGTAGACTAGTTAACTCAGGGTTTTCTGTCTTTGGAGGCAAGGTAAGAAAGGAATATAGGCTTAACATGACTATCTTCTTTTAAGCCTTGGCTCAAGAAGATGGGAATATATATGCTGACAAAATTTGAGGAAAAAATCAATATCCTACCCTCATCGGTGAAAATGGAGGCAAAAATATGTGTTTGGCGGTAAGCTTTGGGGCCAGACGTACAGGAAGAGTTTGGTCGAATTTGTAGAATGCTTCAACATCTTTCCAGGAGGCCGTCTAGAACAAAACAAATGAAAATAAGGGTATTAAATGTATATTAAGAACAGATCAATCAGATTGACATGTGAACTAAACAGGGCTGTCTTGCTAATAAAAAATTGAGTTATTTAATATAATTTTATTTTATACTAATTTATTTTATTTTAAATGTTTAAAGGATTAGTTTGGAATACACATTCCATAAGCAGTTTGTAACGGTATTAAATCAAAGCATTTAAATCTTAATTTAACTATACAAAAATGACCAATGGCATTGTCTAGTAAAAACCAGAGAAACTTTTAAACTCTTAATTTATCTTAAAAATCAATAACATTTGAGCTTTTACAAGGTTCTAATTTAATTTGATTATTATCATTAACCAGTGGGGTCAAAGAACTTTTCCTTACAGTCAACAATAACAAACTGCATGCATAACAAAACAAACTCAACTCGACATAACACTCACAATAAGGAATATCAATTTAAATTACAACTATATGTCACAATTGTATGTCTGTTATCAGCCATAAATTTACACTATTACATTTTTCAACAATATGACTGCCAGTGTTTACAAAAATTTTACCGTATGAAATGTGGAAATAAAGTACATAAATAATATAAAAAAAAAAATTTAAATTGCAACAGTAACTGAAAAACACAAACAGTAACCAAAATAAGCATAAATTAATATTGCTATTACCAATCCTTCATCAAACTGAATATCATGCTTTTTTAATGTATTCCTAACATTCTTTAGAATGTGAGGAATATCATGAAAAGCAAAAATCTTTTTTCCATGGTACTGAAAAAGATATTATCTTGATGACTAAGGGGAAGACATGTTCCAGATATATGATATCACATTGTATCAATCTGTATGTACATATGTGTTTGCCCTTATATCTATTAATACTAGTTCCATCTAAAGATAATCATGTGTCATTTACAATATTCAGTTCATGTAACTGAAAAGATATTTTTTCCTCATAATATAAATTATGTTCGCATGTATTTTCTGTCACTATTCCACTGGAAAAAAAACTGCTGTTCAGGACAATTATTTTTCTTCTTTCAAAGTGTTAGCCAGAAATCAAGAAGGGGTGTGTCCTCATTTTACTGTTCCCCTATGTTTCCTATGTTAAATTTGACTGAAACAGGGCGTCTCAAAAAGCTACATGGACATTTTAAAGATATCCTTGTCTAACACTCATTTTTTTATCATTTTGAAAACATAGCTGTGTCTATAAAGTAGTTTAACAAGAGTTTTAGTAAACCCAACATACGCCCTCATGGGGTGCAGACAGACGGACTGGTTCAAAATGACAAATCCGTAATAGCAAAAGGCAGAAAATGGTTAATGTGGCTACCAAGTTTCATAAAGTTTGGCTTTATAGTTTTCGAGTTCTGCTCTGGAAACAGATTGGGGACGGACGGACGGACGGTGATCATACCATAATATGACCGATTTTCATCGGGCGTTTAAAAAAGGCTTTGATTTACTGACCATGAAAAACGGCTTTTCCACTGTAATACCCAGGTTTCTGTACAGGACTCGATTACAAGATCCCTGGTCACACACAACAGCAACTGGATGTAGGTTGGTTCGCTCGACGGCTTCCAACATTTGCAACAGAAGACTTTGTAATTGTTTACCAGGGGCTGCATTTTCACTGAAATAAAATGCTAGAGGTTGCTTCCAGTTACCTGCCAAACCGCGGATCATGAACACCAAAGCCTGATTACACGGTGTGGGTAATTTTTCTCCCAGATGAACTAAACCGTGAACTTCATCTTTTTGAGGATGGAATTTGAGTTCTTTTTTTAAGCTCATTTCATCAAATGTCACAATACAGTGCTTGGCTATTTCAGTCATACTGGCCACTTTTGTCTTCATCAAATTTATAAGATGTTCTGGTATTCCGGGAGAACTTGGAATTCCACATACATATCTGGAATCAAATTTAGTATTTATTAATTGTCATTCATATGTATGTATGGCCAACATGTTCTTATTAATGATGTCCATTATTTAAATGAAAAGGGGAAATAATCAGTCTGGACTCGAACACGAGGAGTGCAAACATTCAGTATATTTCACAACATACCTGTTCAAAGTACTCGGAGATGGCATCACAAACAAGGCACACAATGTTTTGTAAGCTTTATGGCTTACAAAATAGATCCCAAGACCTACAGCCTTCTCTTTTGCTGTCCATCTATAACCTGTTACAAAAACAATATGTGCAAATTAGCTGCTGAATTTAACACAATCGCATTCTATAACTGGTTAATTGTTGAATATTAGTTGGCTGATTTTTTAGTACTGCTGCCAATATGCTCCCCAACTCATGTCATTGCAACTTCTTGGTTTGACTCCTATTCATAATTCAAGCTTCAGCTTGTAAAGTTTTCTGGACTTGTATCAAACTGATCCAACAATGAAATTTATATTATTATAAATATAATTCTAATTTTTACTGACCTCCCTTATAAAAATGTACCATACTGTACCACGGTACAAAGTACCATGGTACCTGTACCACGGTATAATGGGACGGTACATGTACCGTGTACCATGGTACACGTACCATGGTACATATACTGTGTTATTATGGTACATGTACCATGGTACATATACTGTGTTATTATGGTACATGTACCATGTTATTATGGTACATGTACCTTGTACCTGGGTAAATGTACCATGTACCGTGCGCCATGGTACATGTACCGTGCGCCATGGTACATGTACCGTGCGCCATGGTACCGTGCGCCATGGTACATGTACCGTGCGCCATGGTACAGGATAACATGTACCACAGCGCACGGCACAATCATGTACCATGGTATACGGTACATGTACCATGGTATACCAGACAGTACACATACCCCGATACACAAGCCACAGTATACAAATATTGGTATTAAATCCATGGTACTTAAATTATGGTACTCTATAACCACAGTACACAGACCTCGGCATTAAATCTATGGTATATAATCCCCAGATGTCAAAAAAAAAAACCCATAGATTTATAGCAATAAAAGAATAGAAAATTCCAGATTATAAAATATTTCTTTATTTAATTGAAAAGCAGATGGGGTGGAGCAATGATTGTTTTTTTGTTGGTTAGTGTTCATTGTTGATATTTCACTTATATGGTTATAGATTGTCCATTTCAAATTGCTCCTTTTGTCTCGCGATTGCCGGAACAACATCACATGACTCACTCATTCACATGAGGGTCAACATGCAGGCTACAATAAAGCCAAGACCAAGGTGGTTTAAGTGGATGGAGTGGAGGCAGGGAGCACTCTTTTGTTTTGTTTTCTTCGTAGCACTTTGGTTACATTGTTAAGTTTTTCTCTCATGTAAAACTTTATGTCAGAAGTCCGAATGGCATCTCCAAACTCTCCTAGTACAGAGAGTATATACATACATGTACCTAATGGTTGTTTATGATGAACATTCAACGGGGAATCAGAGTCTTCTGAAGTCTCTGTGTCAAACATCTAATAACCTGCTTTTCTGAATCTTACAACTCTATAGTATAATGTAGCAATAACGAGATAAGTAAATGCTAATAATTATTGGGTTTGATCTATTTTATATACAGCTTTCAATAAGCTAGACAGCTGTGTCGAGTGCACATGACCTGGGCTTTTCGCATTGGAGATAAACAATGCCAGGTCACCATATGAAGAGTTCAGATGCAAAAACTGATAAACACCGACAAGCGACATTTGCTTTTTTCAGCAAAACATGACGTAACTGTTCAGCCACTGAATGTCGCTTGCCGGTGTTTGAAATAAATCGTTATATTCCAATGACCAACAGATAGGCTAAATCGACTTTTTCAAGAAAAATGATTTTACAGGCATTAAGGGGGAAGGTATGCCCTGGAACGTAGTAGGTATACTTGAAATTTGACCAAGATGGCATTTATCTGCTTTTGCGTCTGAACTCTTCATATGCAATGAGCCTTGCATAGATAATTTATGTGATTTTTATCACACACGAGGAATTTTAGAATGACAAATTGTGCCTTTGTGAATTGTGGAAATAGCACATATACCATAGAACGTTGGAAACAGGTGAAGTGTACTGTTCATAACGATTTTCATGAAAATGGGAATTGTACTTGCCCACGACCGTTCACTTTGTTTCCATTCCCCACTGATAACGAAAGTAAGATGCGATGGTCAAAGCTAATAAATCGTAAATTATCCACATCTGATAAAAATTGGACTCCTAAATATTATTCTCGCGTGTGTAGTAAACATTTTGTTGATGGGAAACCGACAGCAGCTAATCCGGACCCGTGTCTCAATTTAGGATACACTGTTGTTGTTGGACAAACGTTGAAGTGCAGGCCGCCTCCAAAAGAATGACAACTAGCAAAAGTTGCCAAAGTTGCTAAAGATAAAACTAACAAAAACACTGACCATGATAAATATACTTTTACATGTGACTGCAATGAAAAGTGTGAATGCACTGGATGTGCAGCGATGCAAAAAAGAATTACCGCACTACAACACAAAATTATATCCTTAAAGAGCAATTTCGAGAAGCCCACAAAAAGCCTGTTATTTTAACCAAGCGTATGAAAATAAAGACTAAATGCATGTTTTGCTCGTTTCGCTTTATCTTTGCCACTTGATGCTGAGGTTTTTGTGGTGGAAACAACAGTTTGTATGTGGGTTAGTTGGCACCTTGAATCAGTATCACATGAAACACTTGATGTTGTTTGGGAAGCTGTTGTTAAAGTTTTATAGATAAGTTCTGAAGCTAAGTGGTTCATAAAAAAGTATTCAGCTGTATTTAGGATTTTCACCCACAGTTCTTCATCGAATCTAACTCTGACCGATATATGCCCAGGATGTTTGTATACAAAAAAATTGTGCCACTTTCTTCCAGTTCACCAAGTTGACATTGAATCTGTGTATAATAGCTGTGGGTCTTCTTTGAACAGTAGTTTCCGTTGTCGATGCAGATATAAGGCAAATTTAGGTTTGTTGGCTTTTCATGAGGGACACTCAAGGGGCACTTTATTTCGACCAATCCATGTCCACAACAATTACATTCGACAAAACCATCAGGACTTGCAGAAATATATATTTTTTCTGGGTAAACAGACAAACCACTTTCTAACACACGTACATGTGATAACCAGAAGACACTAACATAGATTTGTAGTTGTTCTTTGCCTCTTTTTCCATATTTTAGTGCAGGAATGTGATCAGGTGGGCTAGGGTATCCCATAATCTGCCGAACTACTGATGATGTGTCATGCAAGCAGTTAGTTGATTTAAGAATAGTATTAACTTTTGTCATCTCTCTATGCGCAGTTGAACTAGTGATTTTACCCAGTCTTTGTTTCTTACATTCTTCACTTTCACTCTGACACGGAGTAACTTTCTCTATTTCATTGACTACTGCAGCAGTTCAGATAGGAAACAGTGTACAGATGTTTGACCGGCAGCCATGTCTGATATACAATTCGGTACTTTCGCTGAAGTATAGACTTCCAACTGTCTGAAACACATTAATGTCTTCTTCTGGTGGGTAAGTTGTTTCAGGTATCACAGATATATACTGGAAAGCAGAAGCCTGTGGGCAACTTGTGTACTGAAACTATGGAGTCTATTTTCGGTGGCGACTTTGTATGGGGTGAAAACAATTGTCTGGTTGTGGGATTGATCACAGTCTTTTTGCCCTTGAAAAAAACAAAAGTTTAATGAACAAATTAACATATTTTTTTGAATTATATATGATGCTGTGCCAAGGTTATTTCACTTATGGGATTAGTGTGCCAGTATTTATGAAGAGGGAAACTATGCAATGTCCAGAAGAAACCATCGCAACTGACTCGGGTCAATGGCAACTGTACAAGTACCACAAACAGATATTATTGAACATAGCAAAAGACGAACTCAATCTCATGAACCATTTTGGTGAAAAAACACTGGTGCATCTACCAGAGAAATACATGTACACTCAAGCAATGGCATGTACCCTATGGACCCATTTTATGAATGAATGAAAATAGCTCTGTTAATCAATATTCTGCCCAAAAAAAAACAAACCCATAAACAAAAATGAATCAATATCCGTTTTCTAGGATGAGGTTTACGCCACTGCATTTCTGATATACATTTTGGTTCCATTGTCTTGTTCTTTCCATAATGGTTCCACTCACATGGATGGGATGTACAAGTTTGGTTTGTCCAAACTTGGTGCCACACAAAGTCGCAAACTCAATCTTAAACAACATGGCTGCAACATGATTACACGTAGAACCTAGCCTGTAGCAGAAAATAAATACTGTCTATATATTTTTTCAACATATAATAGTAATAATAAAACTCGACACAAGAAATAATTCCAAGATCAAGAAATGATATACTTATAAGACAACAATATTTTAACATCTTTGAATGGCATTTAGAAGTTGATTAACTAAAAAGGCAAAACACTATATGGATGGCAACTTCTCGTATAT
>JAVFBX010179561.1:0-10007 GCA_034783855.1 Mopalia kennerleyi
ATGTCTATAGCAAGTTTCGTGGAGAAATATTTTACGGTTTTCAAGTTCTGCTCCGGAAACGAAACCTACCCCATCAAATCCTAAATGCAACAAATTTACATGGAAAATTTAAAAGTATAAAAATCTGAAATTTTTAAATAGCAAAAGGCACCAGTTCAGGACCTGATTAAAGTCTATAGCAAGTTTCGTAGAGAAATATTTTACGATTTTCGAGTTCTGCTTCGGAAAGAAACTAGGACGGACAGACAGCACCCAATCCTATATCCCCCACCCACTTCGTGGCGGGGGATAATAATTAAGTTGAGCAAAGCGGTGACATAAAACCATAAACCTTAACCGCCATGAAATAACTCACGGCTATAGTAGAAATGTTTAATAAATCGAATTAAAAAAACATAAGATGTAGTATACGTCTTTATTCAGAAAAAGGAAACAACAGTTACATTTTTCTTGTAGAATGATCACAAGGTTAACATGTATAGATTGCTCTTCTATCATAATATATTTACAGGATTAAAGCGAGAGACTGAGTATGACACAATGGATAATTCTTCAATGTAAGTCTTCACATTTTAAAAATCCTATAATATTATATGGATCAAAATGAAGCAACAGATAATAAGGATGTATAAGTTCATCATGTAAGCAAATGCTCGCATCACTGATCTGCCCATACCAAAAGGTGTAGAACTATAGTTACCACACAGTATTTTACTGGTGTACCAAACATTTCCAGTATTGTTTTTCCGTGGGATAGGGGTTGCCTTGGTCTGAGAACAATAACAACCGCACAATTGAATATGCTTATACTCCATTTTTGTTATTTCCTTTCGCCCAATCCTCCGACCAGCTTGGATCGCTTTCTTTTTATCATACTATACATCTTCTCTAGCCAAGGGTGTTATATCCGAGCAACTCAGCATTACAACCCTTGGCAGAGAATTGATGTACAACGAGTGTTTTAGCTACGCCACCTGGCGGATAAAATGATCAAGGTTATAGTTAACTTGTTTAGAGTTACATCCAACCAGCGTAGATAACCTATGTTGAATGTCGTACTCCCGTTTTGACAGTTTGTTTAACATTGTATAGCAGTGATGGCATATATACGGTGATATTGTGTCTGAAGTGGTAGGTAGGCCTACATATCGAATAATTTCACTGAGTTGGTTGAATACCCCAAACAAGTTCGAAATATCTGATTGCATGCGTAGAAGTTCCCACGCATCCAATCAATCGCTTGGAAGCCGAGTCCCATTATACCTGAGTTATCCGCCAAGGGTTGTAATGCAGAGTTGCTCGGATATAAAACCCTTGGCTAGAGAAGATGATCATACTAGAATAGCGATAATACAGGTGCATTGTGTGCCATACGATGACGACCCTAACACGCTTGTGTTATATTGGAGGCTTCAGTTGTTAATAAATTTACATTATAGCTCTCATTGTTTCAATAACAAGGCATTTTGTAAAATTAAAATCAACACTAACAACTTAAACATATAACATTTTAAGATAAATTAACAATGTAGATGGCATAAAGAAGATTAGAAATTTGTGTTTACTTAAGTTGTAATAAAATAAAAATAATTGGCATCAAAGAAATTATTTGACTAGTTTACATGTATGTCGTTTTTTTTTTAAAATATAGCACTTAGACTTAAAACCTGTTGCTTTGGTAAATCATACATTTTTGCGTCGTTCAGAAGGTGAATATTTACAATCACTGTTACTTATATCTTGAATACTTTGAACTACTTTCTTAGTTTGAACATAGTCTAATTAATCAAATTCGTATTTGAATTCAACACACATAGCGAGGAGCCAAATTAACATCAGTAAATATAGGCAACCTAGACCACTTAACCTTCTGGGCCGGTTTCTCGAAACGCTATTCAATTTAATCCGCTAGTAGATGACGTCATATCGCGCCATGATTTGTTTGTGTGTTGGGGTTAATATTTGTAATATACATGCATGATATTAGTACCATTAACGGGTCCTGGCGTCATCACAGACATGTCAATTGGCAGAGGCGCCAAGCTTGTTTGTTTGATGTGTAAACGCCTTTTTGATTAGCCTACGTGTTTCTACCATAGTCCAATGAAATTTTGTGCCACGTTTTCCTTTCGAGTTACAGCAAGGGATAGTATTGTGGAAGTCTCGTCTTGCACATACTGACCCTTGCATAGGAAGATGACTTCACACTGCTTCTTGCCTAATTACGGTGGAAAACCCGAGAGTAAACCTCCCAAAAACCACCCCCTCGATTGCCGGAGCCACATCGTGTGACTCATATACCTGAGGATCGGCAGACAGAATCGATCCCGTGAAAGGTCCATAGATTTGTTTGTTTGTTTGATTGGTGTTTAATGTCGTCCTCAAGGGTATTTCACTTATATGACGACGGAGACAAAAGTAAAACGTACAAACAGATCCGCTTCTGTTTCCCTTTAGCTCTGAAAACACCAGGGCAACAGAAAGCTCCCCTTTTCTCGCCTCTTACGATCGACCGAGGAAGCCGAGGGAGTATTCCGCAAGACAGGCCAACCCGCTACCCCAGAAGGTCCATAGAAGTAGGATTAGAAAGTGCACACGCTCACCATGAAACTATGGTTTCGGGCTCGTGCCATGTTGAAGGTCTATCTCTACTTTTTAATCTCGTGTTAGCGACAGCTTCTGTAGTGTCGCTTTCCTATTAGTGATGTAGTGAATGGCCACTATCTGTGCTCAAGTTCACAAACTGTCCATTTTGTAGAAGGGATGTTGGTTGTGTAGCGTGGGTGGCTGGCATCAAGGTTGCTATTGGTACCTTGCTCATATGTTCGAGGGTTAGACGTGTTTCAGTCTGTAAATAATTTAACTGAACTTTCGGAATGCGTTTAACCTAAGAAAGTGTCATCTCAATATATGCTTCAGTGAATTTTGTCTCATTCCAAATAAGCAATTTCTTGGCAAGTATGTTTTGAAGTCAACATGTTAAGGAAGCAACAACGTTTCTTATTTAAATTCTGGTTTTATTAAACGATTGATTGGTGTTTTATGCCGGACCAATCTAATTAAAATCAGATCTCAAAAATCCTCCCCGGGTTTTGTCTGTCGCTATATTGAGATCTAAGGCAATCACTCTACTAATGCTGTTCAATTAGGTCAAGCCAACTGGGGTTCACGTAAGGTCACAGTGTCAGTTGTCCAATAAAAACACAGAAAAAGAATTCAGCAAAACAAGCAGAAGTTGTCCGATTTTTAGCTGCGTTAATGTTGTAAGCCGGAAAAAAATCACATTCCACTCAAATTGTTTTTTTTAAATGGTGTTTATTGATTGTGCGTGCATGTATCCGTTGGTCATGTAAAAGTACGCAGTCGAGAAACTTCAGTTCGTCGGCAGAATTCTTCGGCTTTTAAAAACCAAAATTGAGAGGCAGCTCTGTGATTGGTCAATTTAAGAAACCAATCGACATTGTAGGTGGGGTGATTGCATTAGACCTCGATATAAGCGACAAACAAAACACGGGGAGAGTTTTTGAGATCTGATTTTAATTAGGCTGATGCCGGACTTAAATGTATTTCATTTCTAGGACGGCGGTAAATTCAACATTAATTGACACTAGCACCACCATAAAATGGGAAGTGTACTGATACTGTTGGAAACTTAGTTGCCCTCCATAGTGTTAAGCAAAGGCAGCATTGCTACTCTACAAACAAACTGCCTTTAGCCAGAGGGCTAGTTGGTGGGAACATGGAGGTATAGCTATACCTCCATGGTTGGAAGAAATGTTTTCATTATGGACACATATTTTTTAGAAATCATATGACTAAATAATACAATTAAATGTAAATTCATTGTTGCCAGAGGGCTTATTGAAGTTTGAATTCAAATTGGCCTAATCTAACCAAAGTTACATACTGTCGTATATTTTATTTCAATAATAAATAATACCGGTGCTACAATAAGTTCTGTTTTCAACCAAAATATTCTATTCAGATAGTTGAAAACAACATTCGATTTCGCCTATATGTATATATATTTACCAAAGAGGACATAAAAATAACAAAGAACATTGGCCCCGACCAGCAGGATATTATACAAGGCAAACAATTTACACCTATTTTATGGACTTTGTGAAGAATAAGCAGAGGATATGACTAGAATACTAGTAGTCTCACAATCGAGATGATGTTGACTAGAACCAGAGCACAAGTCTATTAACTAGAAGTATGTACCTGTCATATAGATAAGCTAACCGGCATTGGGGTCTGAGCCCCCTGTTATAACATATAATGTGACGTATCACACAGGAAAATTTAGAAGAACGCAACTTTAAAAATTATGAATTATGGGAAACTACTATATATGCAATATGTGCCTGTTAAAAGCGACAATAAACGGCAACTAAATCGACCAATATTAAGCCAGTCGTCAGAACAAAAACAATTTTACCCAGAGTTCGCTCCTCACAACTAAAATGTCACGTGTTTAAAATCTGACATCACCGTTTCTTGCTGGTCTACAATGCCGTTGACATTACTATACGGCAGTTGCATACTTCTAGTTAATAGACTTCTGACAAGAGTTATATAGCTGTGTTTTCCTTTTGGGTACATGTAAAATTTACAATAAAGTTATCGACAGCTGTATAATAAATATTAAATATATAATTTTATGTTAATTAATTGAGTTAGTGTTCATGGGCGAGGGGTGCCAGGCATGTTTTTACAGAGATACACAAGAGCTTCCAGAACAATAAAAACAATGCAGCAGGCCCACCAACACTTCCGAAAACAAGGACTTTGTGGAGTATATAAGTGTTTTTGACAAGAAAATAGACTGTTAACATACACACAGCTATCATTTTAGTTCACGTCCTTGAAAAACAAAAAAAAAACACAATCTAAACTGGCTGCCATTTGATCAGTAGAATATATAGATCATATAAATTAAATCAATTGTTTGATCAAAACAAGCTTTTGTGCAAATATTCCCCCAAAGCACAAATGTTGCATTTTCATTTCCAGGGTGCCATAAACCCTTATAAATACATATGTTCTTGAGCACATGAACCTCTACTGCCCTGGCTGTCATGACAAAAACATGAGCATACCCTAACACACACCAAATCATATTTTCATGCCAACACTCGTGGGCTCAGTTTTTCAATTGATTTATTAGTGTTTTACACCGTGCTTAAGGGTTTTTTACTTATATTATGACAGTGTACTCCAACAATAATTGACAACAGCACAACCAAGATGTCAAGCATTTCTAAAATGTTGGACATTTAATTATTTAAAGAGTATTGCTACTCTTTAAACAAACTACCCTTAGCCAGAGAAAAGAGTATTAGCAGCTAACATTGGGTTGGAGATAGACATAAATTTGGTATGGCGCGACATCATCAAATAGTGTACTAAATTCTCCTGAACACCATCAAGGTGTCATAGAAAATAATCCAATTTATGACATGATCTTTGAATGTAATGGAAAATTAATTTTAAAATACTGTAATGTACTGAACAGTTTTGGCGTACAAGCTGTACATTACAGGCTGTTAACCCGTGTTAGCATGATTTTCATATGTACTGTTGAATTGCACTTAAAACCCCTGATGCATTGAGCAGTAGATGTGAAAAGCTGGCTATCTGATTAAACTTGAGTTAGAGGCTTAGGAATGTACAGGCAAAGCTGTAAGAGCAGAGATTATGAACATACAGTACAGTAGATTGAGACAAAGCTGTAAGAGTAGAGATTATGAACATACAGTACAGGTAATTGAGTCAAAGCTGTAAGAGTTGATATTTATGAACATACAGGCAAAGCTGTAAGAGTTGATATTTATGAAAATACAGGCAAAGCTGTAAGAGTTGACATTAAAGGAACATACAGGCAAAGCTGTAAGAGTTGAAATTTAAGGAACATACAGGCAAGGCTGTAAGTCCAGATCTAGATGAACATACAGACAAAGCTGTAAGTCGAAATCTAGATGAACATACAGACAAAGCTATAAGTCGAGATTTATGATGAACACACAGGCAAAGCTTAAGTCGAGATTTATGATGAACATACAGGCAAAGCTGTAAGTCGTGATTTATGATGAACATACAGGTAAAGCTGTAAGTCGAGATTTAAGATGAACATACAGACAAAGCTGTAAGTCGAGATTTAAGATGAACATACAGGCAAAGCTGTAAGTCGTGATTTATGATGAACATACAGGTAAAGCTATAAGTCGAGATTTATGATGAACATACAGGTAAAGCTGTAAGTCGTGATTTATGATGAACATACAGGTAAAGCTGTAAGTCGAGATTTATGATGAACATACAGGTAAAGCTATAAGTCGAGATTTATGATGAACATACAGACAAAGCTGTAAGTCGAGGTTTATGATGAACATACAGGCAAAGCTGTATAAGAGCAGAGATTTATGAACATACAGCCTAAGTTATAACAGCGGCAAAATGAGTTGGTTTACAGTTTGTCCTTATCATTGTAAAATAAAGCAGTTCGGAGTTGTCATCAACAAACTGAAAGTTCCATTTTGCTACACTGAAGGACCACAATCTTCTTGGTAAAGCAATCTAAAAGCACATTGGGACGTTATTGTGGAAGAAAACTAGCACAGATAGTTGATAATCCTAATAATGGAAAAGCTTTTTGACTTTTGACTATTAGGGTCAGCTCTCCTTTGAAGGTAGACTTTGTGTAGGTTTCACATCACCATCAGCCTCTTTCGGTTGCTTTGATTTCTCCCGTGGCACAGTTGGGGAAGATTTTGTACACATATTGACAGCATCTTTATCAGACGATGTGTTTGTTGACTGACCTTTGTTTCCATTCGCTCTATTTTTCCCTTCCCTGAAACATAACAAGTCAGTTTGAAATGATAAGTGCGGACTGAAATATATGGAAAACTGTTTGTGGACATCAGAAATTCAAAAGAAGTGGTAGCAACTCGGTTGAGCTGGCCACACACAGTCATAGTTTTCAATGTGACTGACTATACAATTAGTCAATACAAACTGGAAAAAAGAAAGGCTTTAATGAGATATTTACAGATTCTCGTCCCGCCCTTGGAATCATTACAGGATTTCTATGGTCTCTTATATCATTATATGCCATGTTACATCTGAACATTATTGCCCCGTAGTATTTTAGTGTATAAATAAGCTTTGATATGGCAATCTGAATTTGTGGATGCATTTAGACAACCTAAAATAGCGTTACCTGGTCTCAGTGATCGGGTAGTCAAAAATAGAACAGAATCCCTGTACAGTTAAATCTAGACTTACGATTCTCTGTTATAAAGTGGGAATTCCTTCTCTATATTCTCCATATATGCTTGCATAGGATCCTGTTCCTAAGGGAGGTAAATAAGACAGCAATTATAGAATTTTCCATGAATTTTTAGTTTTCAACAAGATCGTAACACTTTAAGGATAAAAACTTTTATAAAGGCTTTGACAACTGTATACCACTGTTTATTGGGGTTTAAAGCCGTACTTAAGGTTATTTCACTGCTATGGCAGTGTCCTAGCCCAATGGGTGAAGAAAACAACCCTAGACACTAATGGCAACAACAAAGACAAGACAGGATGCAATGACATCCAAAACAGATCGACTTTATGTTGTCTCAAAGAAAAAGACAGCATGATAGACAAAAAACATTTTACAGCTAAAAAGCAAACCCAATTAAAATCTATTTCCCCATTTGTATTCAAGATGACAGCAGTAAAATACAGAGGCAGATTTCTCTGCAAGTAATTTACCTGGCACTTTCCACATTACAGGCATAGTTAAGGGGCCGAGTAAAATTTTCGGTTATTCGGTCACCATTTACTATTCAAATATCTTCAAATTTGTAAATGTCACAGGTACTTGATTGACCATATCAGCACTAGCAATTATACAGTGTGGAATGCACAGTAGAGGCCATACAGTTAACAAACTCCTGCTAATAATGTATATAGATTATTAATAGAGTTATTCCCCTTGCAATACAGTTGAGACATTCAGGGCAAAGTGATAAAAAGTATAAGGGTTTTTATGTGTGGCACATTCAATTGTTCAGCAATACATAACGGACTGAAACAAAATATTATAACAACGAGGATTATAGCGAGCAAAGAGGAGGTGTACATTTTGTAGAAGGGTAATATTTTAATTGAAATGTTACAATTCCTGGAAACAAACAGATAATGCATGAATAACATGCAGGTGAGGGTACCTTTTTACCAGATGAACAATCTAGGGTACCAATTTAACTAGATGAATAATCTTCAATGAATAATAAAATAAACTGTTGTTATCATTGGGGATGAAAGACCACCATACTGTGAAGGATGAGAACTCTCAGTTAAAGATGACAAAATAGAACAAACCATTATAATTATTGTTAAATGTCAGGTTTTATTTTCATGATACCATTTTGTTGCTAACAAGAACCATTAATGCAGAGTGGGGTTCACTGATATGTGTCTTTGAACATGCCATTGCGAAAGTAGTGCAGAACAAGACATAGCCTTGTAGATTAAAATAAAACCGTACACTCTGTGATCAGGGGACAGAACCCTTGTCAAAGCTAGAGATCATCCATCTATCAACTGGGACACCCAGATTTCTAATAATGGTTAAAATGACAGTTACAAATTCTGAATTTTAACACAAGAAAAATAGTAGAAATGAAATTTGGACAGGCACAATTCCCCAGAATAGGGATTTGTCCCAGGCAGATTTCCAATTCTAACCAAGACAAGAAGCCTCTTCGTGATTTCAAAATGTGTTGAGTAGCTTGGCTCACACCTTCTCTTTTGCACAGCTCATTTTCCGGCAAGCTGTCTGTCCTGAAGTCACAATACCTCAAGGTACACTTTCAGGACACTTTTACAAACATTTTTTTATCGCAAATGACATCATCTGTAAATAATCGTTTGCAATAAGAAGTTGTTTTCTGAAATTTCATCTAAGTGTGCACGGGTCTATAAAGCTAATAACACTAAACATGGAGAAAGAAAATAAAGGCTTGGTGGCCTGAGTTTCAGGAACTGTGAACTTACTGTAGAGGAATTGTGCATGCTGTGTTCACGTTTAGAATTCTGTTTCGCCAACCGCTTTTTCTTCTTGTGGAGTGGTTTAGCTTCTATAATCATCTCCTCGAGTTCATATGTCGGGTCACAATTTAAATGTTCTTTCTGAAAGTAAATTCAACATTATATTTTAATATGCATTAATCCCTTTGATTTGTTTGTTTGTTTGTTTGATAGGGGTTTAAGATCATATACTCAAAGGTAGGATTAGTAAGCGTGTACACTAACCACTAAATCATGACCGCAGGCCGGCAGCTATTAAATCCCATATTAAACTTGCTTGGCTACAAAATGGGATTTAAGATGTTACATCAACTGAGTGCTCTCTATTTATAGCCAGCAATGGTCAATCAAAACTGTTTAACCTGGGCTTTATCAACTTCCTAAGGACAAGCTTGCTCTATAACAAGTCATGAAAGGGAGTCCGATTTGAGCTTTAATCCTAGCCACAATCAAAATGTCAACTGTGACAATAATAGAAATCATCTTCATATGAGCATGAACAGCTTTCAGATACGCTGCTCATATTTGTGCTCACTTGGTACACATCTTCAAAGCAATTGGGGCAGGGGTGAAAAGTAAGTCTTCTTTTATGGAACATCACAAAGGGACATCACTCTTAATTATAAAAGGGATATCACTCTGTCATTTTGACTCCAATCACTGAGCTCATTTTCAATACAACTATGGTGTATTTATTCTATTAGATTTCTAGCCGGACTATTAAATTCCCTGACTTATGATCATGTGCTCAAGTCCCATATGCTACTCAGTTTGCAAAATTTTCTAAACTTTAATTCAGCAATGATGCGGTATAGCGTTACTTAAGCATACTTATGTGCAATTAGTGATATAATATTCACATACATGTATTTTCTTGTTCTTTTACATAATTGTTTACTTACAGAAGGCACAAAGGAAGG
>JAVFBX010179572.1:0-12778 GCA_034783855.1 Mopalia kennerleyi
ATTTTGCCAACGGTAAAAATGATATCATCATCCAGGGACATGGAAATAAAACAGATCACCAGGCCAACACTGAACAACAGGGCTGAAACTGAAAATGATATCAGACTTTAGCAGATTATAAAATATAGCTGTTTGACAGACATATACACTGCTCAAAAAATGATTTTTTTCTTACTCTGTGTTGAAATTTTTAATATTAAAAAAGAAGGTCAAATGCACAATGGAAAACTTGATATAAGAAGATGAAAAACAACAAAGTTATTTATACAAATAATATTATTATTAATAACAGTACAGTTTTGTTTTCTCTCCAGAAGACGAAAGCAGGGTATGTGGATATACTCTTGGTTATTTAGAAGATAAAACAATTTGAACGGGAAAAGATAAACATACAAGAACGTTTAGAATTTATATTGGACTAATATATGCAAACAAACAAAGACCACTGCATGTGTATTGCGCAAAATATAGTCAAGAGCCATCCCCACCCCACGCTGCTACTTCCCCATCCATAATTGCGCCCACCCACACGAACACACAAGCTAGCTGTAATGAATCAGACCTTATGACTTACCTGATAGAAGGCAGCCCACTATGTAGCAGCTTCCGGGTTTTGGTCGCAGACCGGAAGTGGCACAGGCTCATCAGTATGAGAGTAATTATTGATGACGTCATACCCATTGTCTCGAAATTCTTCACACATATAAACCACTCTGGCAAACCAGAAATAGAATATACTAGCACTTTATTAAACAGAACACAGTAAGTCAGGCATTCAACCAATCAATCGATCCACGAAACGAACCAACTAACACAACATCTAAATACTACGAGCCACTGCCAGAAATCATAACGGTGGAGGGTAGTTGAACATTTTTATATTAACTTTACGATACATTTGCACTTCTTTTGTAAAATTTTAAGATTATCTGTTGCTTATAGGACCAAAGTGTCCTACTGTACTTTGCATGTGAGTGTTGAATTATTTCATTGCACACTGTGCTTGCCTTGCTGAGTGGACATATCTGTTCATACAGAAAACACAGGCCAAAAGTCTGTGCCAAAAGTCCTTGACTATGACTGTAGACAACAAACTCGCGGTGAAACCAGAACAGTGAAAAATATCCGATAAAATTGAACACAAACCCTAACAGTTAAATAACATAGACCACTTCCGCGGATTTATAATCAATCCTCATTACATTAGTCAGTGATTTTTCCACATGTAGTGTTTACTTTGCATATTTACGTTGCTATTTATGTTTTGCGACATTCGAAATCTCCCAGGGTGTACGGGATTTTACCCTCCTGCAAATTGACCAATCAGAACACAACGAATTTGGTTGACGGATAATAAAGGGATTTGACGCAGAGCAATTCAAAGTAAATAACAAAAAATGTTACTTAACGGCAGCCAAGTATCACTTTTATGCGTGAAGTAAATACTGGTATTTCAGCGACATTGTAAGATCGCTATATATAAAGATTCAACATGAAACGTAATAAGCTCAGTCACACAATGGGTCATTCTGGTTTATCTCTTTGCACTTGGAGGTTAATCGAAGACTGGTTTTCAGTACTTTTTTTCTGGCATTAATCACAGCCTGGTTTCCCCTGACTTGTTTCATATGCTGGATTTCTATAGACACACTCACCAATAATCGCCTAGACTCCAGCCTTTCATCCATGCTCTACCGCACAACATTAACGTGTATATGGTCGACAGACATAACAACATAATGGTTTCTAATGTGCCAAGATAAATACATCGATGTCTTGACTTTTGCTCGCGGAAATGCCAAAAGTAAGCCACAGCACAGTAACACTTTGTTTGATCGGCGTTTAACGTCGTACTCAAGGGTAGCCTATTTCACTTACAAGGCAGCAGATTGTCTACATCTCATTCAACCTTACCTAAAACGGTTGATAACCGAGACGAAAACACGTACCCCCTCACCTCCCCCCCCCTTCACCCCGTTGCTTGTCTGTATCCCCCTGGTGTACTTACTGTACGTTTGGTCGACTGTGGATGTCAAACCTCTGAGTGGTACGTCGAAGGGGGTCCGTAAACCGTCACGATAACCACTGAACAGCGGCTATTTCGATAAGTCAGTTTAAGGGTAACAATGTCGATGTGAAGCCGATCTGTTTGCGATGACATTGTATAACGTCCTGTGGCTGTACTGTATTTTTACATTTGATAATGCCATTGCTGTGCATTTCCCCTGAAGCGCAGGCCAGAAGAAAGGATGTGCCTGTGAACAAATCTGATACTTTGAGGTAATGCATAGAATTCCCTTTCTCTGTAATCTCGATATCGTGGAACCTGTGAAGCGACAAGATACGAATCTCAAGGGGCGATAAGCGGACTCAGACTACAACACATCAGCATTAAATGCTGCGGTATTGAGTGTTTTGCAAACAGTATTATCGGAATCAAGCTTTTACAAACGGATTACACTAATGCATTTCGTGTATGGAATCATACAGTAGAATTTATTTTCAAATAAGAATTTATTTTACTTGATGCGATTGCTTTATTGTGCAATTTTGAAGATCATTTTATTTGAAGTATAGCCATGGAAAGTTATTACCGCTGTGAGAGAGCTTAGTCTTGCCACGGTGGTATCATAGCCAAAAGGCAATTTAAACCCCATCTGTTTGTGTGGTCTTTGTGTCTTGTGATTGTCCTATAACTTTCCATTGTTGCCTGTGACGCCAGTGGTGGTTTCTGGCATCCGTTCGGCAGGCACGTCATCATTTGAGTGAAATAACCTCAAGTAGGCCTACGCCGTAACAAACAACCACACAAGGTTTTTTGACGCTTCTGGCCGCGATGGAGTGCTTTTAGTGTCGAACTCTGTTGTGTAGAGGATCTATATCGGCATTTGTGTTTTCTTCATTTAAAGTCCTCTGGTGACAGAAAACCTTCTAACATTCTTGTGGGTGTAAATGACGACACAGCCTTGTGTCACGTTCCGGAATAGTTTCAAATTATTTAGAAAAATAGATGAAGCTTCAACTCCTGTGAATTGACATGTAATACATGATTGATATTCTCGGTCAGTTTGGTGTTTGGATAAGTAATATATGTTAACAAAAGAGACCCCCTCACTAGAAAACATTTGAAAAGCATTGCGAGCATTGCTACACAAGGCGATGTTTACACGTTTAGCAACCAGATCTTCGCCGACTTATTTCACAGGTTCGTTTTTATCCTCGGCCGGAAGTGGTCGAGCCTTCTCACTCACTCGCTTGTCTCACAGCGACATTTTGTTGTTGTTGTCGTAGTGCTACATGTTCCACGGGCAAAACATGGAGTGGAAAGAAAGGCTTCACATAATTACCGCCAAACATATACATATTTTTAATAATACGGTAGTGCCCATTCTAACCGAAGGATTTTCGTGAAGATAAATTACAAGAAAAATATGCACCCTTTTTACTTTATCATTTAGTCAATTCACAAGTTCTTCTTTCATAAATGAAAAAAGTCCCTTGACGACCGTGACGGCAGTTGTATAACTACTCACACAGTTTATCTCAAATTATATGGCCCGTTATTCTTTACATAATGAGCAAAAAAGGCCCTTGACGACAATGACGCAGTTATATAACTACAAACTTGGTCATCTCCCTAGTCATTACCCTAGATTCAGTCTAGACGATTGAGACAATAGATTTAAATTTTTTTTTCAGTCTAGGCAAAAGAGAGAATGGTTAGTTCTTTATTATAGAATGGCACCTGTCGTATCACATATAATATTATACCGTTGACGAATCCTGTGGTGAAATATTTTTTTTGTCGTAAAGAAATTGCATATTAACCTAATTTTAAGTCGAACACTGTCTTAGTTTGAACTTTAAGAAAAGAGTCGTTCAAGAATCCAACACAAGACACTCAGAGTGACACCCGAAACCGTCTGTATTAATGACGCAGTCAACTGGCCTTCTACAATCGTGTTTAATTTTATCAACTGTATTTTCTCCTTTCATGCAATTCAAACAATTTTGTCAAACACTGATATAGGTTGAGGCGAGATGTATGTAACACATAGCATAGCCAGTCTTGATGTTAAGAGTTTGTGTAAAAAAAAATCTCGTACATTTATCAAGGACAGGCAAAATCGTAAACACCCACAAAGGGAGTCCACAGAATTCCCCTCCGTCTCGATGTAAGTGCTATTTGGGCTTTTCTCATAATTAATCCTGGTTATTAACCAGTAGAAGGGTAGCAGGTACATTGTCGATGTTGAGATAGGCCAGGGACAGGGAACACTAAAAAAATTAAACCGAGGAAAATACATACCATTCCCTGTGCTTATGATACCCATAACACATGTCTGGGTCCACACGTGTAACCACATATTTTGGTTGTTTCAAAATATAATAATGTTCATCCAATTGGAATTGCAACCAACAATGATGAGGTGATAATGAAGGGACAACAACTTTAGGCAACCAATGGTGCAGTCAGATGCATAGTGCCAAACAGTAAATGCAGCAAATGAGCTACTCGCTGCCCCTGAACAGCGAATGTTTTCTAGGTGCCCTGCAAAAAATTCCGTATTGCGGTTTGTTGGACTTCTGATTCTGAGATTCCAAACCTAGAAGATGTAATATAGACAAAAGCACGTTTTGCCTGTATGGCCACGGGTACATGCGAACTTAATACAAGCAGCAGTTTTGGTTTGTTCCTTTTTCGTCCATTGCCGTAAGTTTATTAACGTATGTTTCGTGTATCTACTGTGATATGTCAGACAGTAGCATATAATCTATTTTTTATTCTGAATAAGGACCAGACCGTGCCCTTGAGGTGATATACAACTGGCACCGGTGCGTGCACGTGCTTGCGTATGTCTGAATTGTATACAGGTTGATAACCTTGTACCGATAACTCAAACAAATGACCACACTTTGGTTCTAATCAAAACTGCTTTCGATGACGTCATGAGTGTAGTACGTGTTTGCTACAAAATTTGCCACTCCATCCAAATTAAGTTGTATTGTTTTGGCATTGTTCGTATTCTATGTTCTCATTTTGCGCAGCACTCTGTGAAAAACCATAACAGGCTCTGGATCTTTTTGTCCCCTTGCTGTTCTTTGAATTAAGGGGCATCGTGGAGCTAATCTGTCTGTGATGTTTTGGTATAATGTACTGTGATTGTCTTGTCTTGTCTATGGTTGTTGACGGCGATGCCGAGGGTAGTTTCTAGCGTAGGCCTCAATTTTAAAGATTGGACGGTATAACAATATGTAATTTTATTTTAAAAAAAACTAAATTTGTGGAGGTTGGTTAAAAGAAGGACTTTAAATGAGATTAATCCACACTTGAGTAAAATTGGACAGTTACGCCATAGAGCACTTTGTACGAAGAGCAGTAGCTGATTCATCATTGGTTTTAAAACGAGAACATTAAAAAGTTATCTTAGCTCAATTTGAGCGAAATCCTCCAGTTTGGCGGTAATCTTCTGTTATGTTGTGTTTATTTTAAATGTTTACATGTGACTGACCAATGAGAAAACAGGCGATTCTTGGAGTTTAGGTAACGCCTTTATGTAACATAAGTAGCCAATGAGAATACACCATAGGGGATTACGAATTTTGGGCGGGTATCACAACGTGTTTAAAAAGGGTAGTTTTAGTGAGTTAGGAACAGTCACAGTAAGAGATTGGAGATTGAAGCTTGGAGGAATACCAAGTTTGCTACATTTATAACAATATTTTATACACCATATTACTGGTCACTTCCTTATCTCGAGATGTCTGTAGGTCACCAATAACACAGCACGGGATTGAGGTTTATTAAGAAACTTGTGTGTGGGAGTTATCTAGAACATAAAATGTTTCATCGAATTTAATTAATCTACATCCCTGTGCCAGTGTGATTGCTTTAAGAAATATAGAAAGGATTTTGAATCTCTCCCGTTTCGTAACTTTGACAGAACATAAAATGTCGCTAATCTGGCCAAACCATATTTAAAGATAATAAAATATCCATTTGATCAACGGCCTCGCCCTGAACATATTTCCAAAATTAGCCTAGATTGCCGTTTACATATTGTTTACCGGATCCAGTCGAAAGTATCGCACTGAGCTGTCAGCCTGTGACCTAATTAAGTAGCCGATGTTGGAACTGCGTGTAGAACAAATGGCAATATGAGGACACCCAGACGATCTGTTGATTGGAACAGATATGTTATCTGATAATCCCCACAACGAACTTACTTGGATTATTTTTCCCAAGGCGATATAACTGATAGCCTCTCAAGCTGCATATCATCCATTGTCACGCTTAATGCGTGCCGGCTGTCAGACAGAGATCAAGTGGCATAGCGAATACACCAAGTCCGATAAAATACATGTAGACGTGTATAGCCAGAATATCACTGTATCCTCCAGAGAAAGGTAATCCTCTTTGCGAGTATTTTTTTTACCAATTAAGCGTATTCTTGGTGGACCGTATACAGCAGCTACAGATAAAGGCAATCGTCTTTGCGAGCATTAGTCCTAATTACGCGTATTCTTGGACCGTTTATAGTAGCTACAGAGAAAGGTAATCTTCTTTGCGAGCATTGGTCCTGTTTAAGCGTATTACTGGAGGACCGGTTTTTCTGTAGCCACAGAGAAAGGCAATCTTCTTTGCGAGCATTGGTCCTGTTTAAGCGTATTATGGAGGACCGGTTTTTTTGTAGCCACAGAGAAAGGCAATCTTCTTTGCGAGCATTGGTTCTAATTGGGCGCATTCATGGTGAACCGTATACATCAGCTACACAGATTCAACGACACACACTCTGTTTACGTTTTTTTCGAATTTCGATATAGCGCCCAAATCTCCAATTAAATTAACTTACTGGTTGAACACAGGTTTAATATTCCCATCGAATAAGTTATGTATTCTTTCACCAGGAATACATGCTTTAAAAATGGAAGCTATCGAACCTTCTGCTAAAATTTCAATTCTATTATCAAGGTAGAAGAGAAAAAATGTCCATTTTTCAACAACTGCTTGAGCCGTTTTTCTGTATTTTAAACAAGGCGATTTCAAGTATCGTCTGGCACACAAATTGTTATTGGACAATGGACAGTACTATAAATTGAACCCATGGTAGCCGGTGAATGAAAACACTTGAATGATTGATATTTTTATTCACCAAATAAATTGATATCAAATACAACAGTTTGTAAACAATTGATTGACGGGAATAAAGTCTCGAGAGGACTTGTTTTATCCCAAGGTCATTTGTTGTTGTCTAAAGTAAGCCATTAAACAGTTTGTATATTTTTTTTTTGTTCTCGCTCAGTGGAAATATCAGGCCTATTTGATTTTTTAAATAAAAAACCTTTAATTGTGTTTAATAGAATTAATGAAACTATAGTATGCTGCTGTTTCTATTTATGAACCACAGTCTCTCGATACAGGTCCTCGATAATGTTCTACAGTATTCATGTCACAGCATTTATTTGCATTAAGAACTGTGCTCGTAGGCCAAGGAGGTATGCTAGGAGCAAATTTCATGTTGCTCAAGGGGGTTTCAGAGTTACGGGTCAACATTAAGCAGACCTGTGAACGTCATGTCATGATCGTGTATTTGCCCTGTCTTGTCTTTGTGTTTTGCCAGTGTCGTCGAGCGGTAACGGAGAGTGCAGCTTCCGCCATTGGGCGGACATTGTCGTGGTGTGGATGTACTAACCTTTAGTACGGCGTTGTATAAACCCCAAAGCAAACAAACAAACAAATAATCGTTGTCTATGTAAGTTTACTGATATTTTAGCCTTTGGTCAGGTCTAGTTTAAGCCTGTCAACATATGTTGTAAAGTTTATTACCCCGACTGATTAATGTCGAGTAGAAAAATAACTCCGGGTTTCTCTTAACAAACTAAATTTTATCCCGAAATGACCAGGGGGTTGGTGTTACAAGATATGTTGGCTGTCCTTTTGCTCTAAGTACAAGTTTCCCAAAACATCCATCATAGCGTAAATTTAATAGAAAATAGTAAATTGCAACAAAGTTGAAAAATTGTCAGATGTAGAAAAAGCTGGACCATCATTTCTTGTTAAAATGGAGATTTTATGTTTCTGCCATTTTGTTTTTGTAGACGGGTTTGTTCAAAGGTCGAAATGCTTAAATTACTTCAGTGTAACACACTTCAGCATATCACATATATTTTTTTTAGTATACAGTGTGTCCCTCTCTCGCAGTGCGATTCACTCTAAATATTGTTTGTTTTTTTCTTTCAGGTTATGAGGGTCTACCAGAATACGTCCTCTGGGGTTGGTGGACGAGGGAACTACTTACGCCTATTATCGTTCTTGTTGGGATTGTCGGAAATACGATGTCCTTCATGGTTATGAAATCCAAAGCCTTAAGAGCCAAATCCTACAGCCATTATTTGTGTGCGTTGGCCGTTTTCGACAGCTTAACACTGATTGGTCGGTTAGTGGATGTTATCAATGAATTCGTCAAGTACAACGGCAATCCTAGCTTATTCGCCAACTTTTCCGATGAGTCGTGCAAAGTTTATAAATTCTTTGAACATATCTGTTACCTAATGTCATCTTGGTTGATAGTGGTGATGGCATTTGAAAGAATTGTCGCAGTTTTCTTTCCGTTTCGGAAAACAGCCATTTGCAATCAAAGAGTGGGCGTTTCATTAATCGTTACCATGGTGATCGTGCTGTCAATCACTCAAGTCTTTAGACCTATAATGGTCATCAGTGACCCTGATTATCAAATGTGCAGTGCAGCTGTGCGCTTTATAATGGTGTACATTAAGTTGCACACCTATCTGTATCAGCTGTGTTTAGTTTTAATTCTACCCGCTTTCCTGGTTCTGATGTGTAATGGATTTATCCTTTACAAAATCCATGAAATTCGTAAAGCTACAGAGGACTACAGCGGTGCTATTATAACAACAACAACAACAACATCTCGCGCTACTCATTCCGGATCGCGACAACACAAAACCACCTTCATGCTGTTAGTGATCTCATTTACATACGTGCTTTTTACTTTGCCTTTGATTTTTTTGTCAATTCTAGTTCTGTTGAAAACAAAACCCGAACCAGATTACGAAAGTGCCAAATTTATGATACTCATTAAACCGTACAGTGATGTATTTTCTGCTCTTTCCGACATTAACTACGGGATCAATTTTTTCCTGTACGTCATTTCCGGTAAATCGTTCCGCCGTGAATTGCGGAAAATGTTTTCAGGTAAACGACGTCCTATTTTCAGTAGTATTCGCACGCGGGAGACAAATAGTCGTGCTGTCCAGTAAAACGTCATGAGCATATTTTCCAGGACTATTTGACGCCTCTAACTAAAGTTGCCACTCTTGAGGTGACTACGTTTAAAGTAGCTTGATTGAAGTGACTTTTCTACCAATTGACAGAAGACAGTGCTTTCGCTGAAAGTAAAAATATACAATTGTTATTATCACAATTCAGTAACAATGATTTAATGTGCCCAAACGGGTAACATGCTTCAGCCAAAGAAAGCAAATGTAATTGACAACTGTTGACCTCTAAAATCAGTGTCTGATCGAAGCATTCTGGGACGTTAACAGATGTGTGTGGGAGTAATAACAGGAAAAAACTATTGGTTGCGTATGATTTTTACGGTGGCACATTACAATTATCTTAACAGCAACAACAACAATAATCAAAACAACAACAACAGCAGAAAACAATAACTGCAACATAGCCATGAGTTGGTCGTGATGGTAAAGCAAATTGTTTATTTTCTTTATGTGCTAAATTGGTTATTTTATGGAATTTATGGTTTCTTAAACTCCTCATGAAAGACATCTTGAAATACATTTTGCAAGGGAGATAGTTCGACCTGTGGAAGCGTTAGTTTGCAATGACATTATTGGGGATTTTGGAATACTTCATGCCATCAGATAGATTTGTCAACATTGGCTTACAAGATTATCTGAATATCGACGAGTTGAGTTAGCACTGTTGAGATCTCACGGGACATACATGCAATATCTAATCCTCAACATTTCAAGACACATTTTGTTTTCTTGCGGTCGTGTATACGTTGTCAAGCGGTTTGTTCGTAGTTGATATTCCCAACCCTAACCCTTTGTTTTTCTAGTTATACATTGCACATAATAATCGTCAAATATCTGTATAGGCTTTGTGAGACCGTATGCTGCTCTGCATTATTACGACATGGAATAAAAATTGAGATATATTTATTTATTGTTGAAGAACTGCTTGAACCCGAATTGACTTCAAACTTTTGTCGAATATGTGTTCTAAGTGTATACCAAACATTTTGTTCAGACAGTCAGACATGTCATTTAACAAACGTTAACGTTTCCTTTGGTATATCGCCAGACAATCTTATTACCTGAGTGTTTACAATGCACGTGTCATATAGCTATTGGTAAAAAATATAACCGTTAACAAACTTCGTCCGATTAGTTGATAAAGTGCATGAATATGTCGCATCACATCAACATACATGCCAACGTTCCAAAAATAAACTTTGATTTTCTAAATATATATACGTGTGAAAGCATAAATCGAAACCGCTATGATCGGAGGGCACAGAAATCCATACACCGGAAGCTACCCCCAAAACAATAGTTTCAACAACAACACCAACAGCAACAACGACAAAACTAGTGAAAATCAACGACAGAGAGAAATGACTAAATCTCTGTAATAAAGTCAAGTGTGCTTTCTTGGCTCATACAATGAAACAGCTGTGGACAATTAAACGTGCAGAATTGCCAAATACAATAAAACCGTCGAGAGAACAAACTTCATTGAGTTTTACAGACACCATATCCAATCCATTTTTTCTACTACGTTTGGTGCCAACCAGATATAACTTTTGCTATTCTCTTTGTTGTTCGTTGATATTTAATTTCTGGTAAATAAATAAATAAGATCAAAAATACAACAAACAAAACCTTGAACCATGACCTTTCTTGTCGATATCCCTCAAAAGCCGATTCATTGTCGTCTGCCTGTTGGCAATTGTTTAATACAGCATATGCTGACGACAGCAGAGTAAGTTCTCCGCTTCAGTCTGTTATCGTTGATGTCTGCGAAGACGTGCACATTTTCGTTGGAATTTACCAATTGTAACCTGGATTTTATTCACGGTCCGGTCTTACCAATTAGTCTACCTTTTAACCGAACATAATACATATTACCTGTTTGGCCTAGGGAGTAGTGATTAATGTGTCAAAATACAGGGAGCGGAAAATGCTGTGCGACAATAACGAGAGTGATTGTAGCTCTTTGACACTTGACATTCCTGGTATATGCTTAAGAAGTCTCATTGAAATGCTGCTTGATATGTTATTCTAATTTGGCTTGCGGTCTGATGCCGTAGTGCTTGCCGAAGTGTCTCTCAGGTTAAGTACACACCAATGAGTACTCAGACGAGAGGAAAACAACAATGGCTCCATTGTTAATAATGTTCAATGGCCGGTTGCTGAAAACCACGATTAGTCACAAATATAGCAGATTAAAACCATTAATGTAGGATAAGAGATACGCCTTCAACATGGCGTGACGTCATGTTATAGTGGATAAATTTAAATAAATCTTCACACAATGGTGTCCAGTGAATTAACCCCTGACCATGCCCTAAACAGACAGACTAAACGAATTCATATAAGGGAAATCAGAAAGTGTTTCGATGATGTCGTTTAGTAATTGTGTTTCAACAGTTAATAATAATAATGTTTCTTCTGACTGATGATTTTGAAAGCATGAGCCAGTTTTATTGTCCGTTGCTATATAGACAAAACAAAAACACCGAAGGTCATGTCGTGACAATAACGTAGTAAAAGGAAAGAAAGAGCAACAAAAGGCAACACTTGTCACGTTCACAAGTTTGTGCTCGACGGTTGTTGGATTATTGGCATTTCCCATCCCTGCGCATGATGTACGCAACTAACTATAAGTACGACGCGAAACCACCAAAGAAACAAACAGTCACATTGAACTGGACATGTTTGTTAACGATACAGCCGGTGGAATTCCCGACAAACTAAAATAGTTAAAGGGGAATATAACAAGAACATAAAGCATGCAACCAGATGAACTTTGTTTTGAGCCCATGGCCGGCTTTCATACTTGCGGTATAGCCAGTTTGGTAGGTGACTAAACAGCGGATGTATGGTGAGCGGCTAATGCCATATCGATTCTTACTTTTTTACACTGACCAAAAGTCAATTAATGTTCGCCTAATGTTCAACTAATTAATACACTTTCTGTAATTGGCAATTGCTATTCATGTATTGAATGTTGTAGGAACAGATACGATATGCCAAGGAATGTCCATTAAGTTTACTCTTAGGCGATTTCTTAGTTACCCTATTCAACTATTAAGAGAAGGAGGCACAACTGACTTACATGAGAGTGCCCGATATTCGATTCCGATGTAGCTGGAGACGAGAGATTAGCGTTCAAAGTGTGAAGGATTACTCCGTTCTTCGGAATAGTACTAGGACACTCGAAATAATCAGCAATGACGCGATCTGAAGCTCAACTTTAGATTGTGTATTCCTAATTGACCATAGAGCGACCTATTCACCAACGGCAAAATATATTAAAGGATTGCATCGATTCGACAGATGTAAGTTAAAGAATTGTATGGCCTATACAAACTGACCAAATACTATTCTTTTTATTCGAACACTGCCTATTTCAATGTCATTTTCCCCTTAAATTATATTTAAAAGTTTAAATTTTAACTTTTTTATGTTAACTGTGAAAATAACCTTAATCCCAATAAACCTAGTA
>JAVFBX010179583.1:0-14727 GCA_034783855.1 Mopalia kennerleyi
GGTAAACAATGGCGGCGCCCCTGGCTCCATGTTTTAGCGGTTCCCCAAGTCAAGCGAGAACAAAACGAAGTTGTACCTTGAGCAAAGCAAAGGAATATGCGTGTGTTTTCGTGAATATCTGAATAACAATTTTCTGTGGTTGATATAAAATTCTGCACACAAAAGTAGCCCCAAGTGTTCGCGAGAATGGCCCACTAAGGACCTGCATAGGGGCACTGATGATGTATATATTTATGTTACGGTGCCCAGAGGCCTAACAATTCTCTTGGTGCCCCAGTGAACAGCTACATTTGGAAAGTGGACCATAATTTGATTTAATTTCAAATATTGAGAAACGAAAATAACATGGTCTGTATCAACAGTGTCAACAGGTTAACAAAATCCCCATTACTACATTACTATCTCTAGGCAAGCCTTGGCTGCAATCATCATAATTAAATATTTTCGGCTAAATTTAGGTTTTAGTTCATTAATATGTTTGTTTTCACTTATTCCAGTGGTTTTCGGGTATCAATGTTGCACGCTCAGGCTATTTTCATGCATTGTCCTCCGTTGCATTTCCTTCAATATAGACATTTTATCAACGTTTACCTCACGTCCATATATTGGCTTAACCCGACCACATGTCATCTGGCTTTTTGACACTGCAATCGATTTGATCAGATTGCGATCTAAAATCGAACCGGAAGTAACAGAAGGGGTTGTTTGAAATAAGAGTCCAAAGCTACAGGAGAACAGTAATATTTGATTAAACCGAGCTGGACCATTATGTCATTAGTGGAATCCCAAAATAAAGCGGAGACGTGACAGACAGCGACAAGTCCTGTGACTAAACCAATCTTCCGCTTAGGGTTTGCCTCGCTTTGCAATACGACACGATCAGCTCCCGATTTCTGTCTTTGGAGCTCTTCACTCTTTCTTCTGTTACACGTCATCAGCTGAACCAGTTCATTAACTCACCATCACCGCGTTGTCTAAGCCACACGATCACTTAGTTTGTAATTTTCCAAATGATAGCCCCGCGGCTTAATTTGGGGGATAATTCATTTATCTGATTGTTCTCTCTATTTACATTAGTTTCCTTAAGTAACTAAGTTTTGTTTTACGTTCTATCAAGCTAAACAGCGTGTCTTATGCCACGTCCTCATCTGAAGATATATTTTACTGTAAACACAGAAAAACCTATTTGTGCTCACGACTTGTTTTCGTTCAGTTCATTTACATGAACTATTGGTAAGCAGTTCAAGTACATGTAGTTGTATTGATTCTGCTTAATGACAATTGGAAATCCGGCATTGTCAATGCGGAAATCATCGAGCGGAACCTATTCAAAACAACCAAGGCTTTTAAGGCAATGAAGGCAAGGGAGCCTTTAATTGCTATCCATAGTCCATATATTTTGATCAAATTGAGGAAAGTTCAACTAAACATTATTTTATAGATGCGTTTCGAATTGAACGCGTAAAATGTTTACTGGGACATATTCTCCACAGCGAAAGGATACGTGAACAATTGCCCTCTTTAACTGTCTAATTACACGCTTTCGAACATATGAACATGTGACTACATTCACATACACTTTATCCAAATTAATTAAGCTTAACACGAAATTTTTTAGACATCGAAGAATGCTATTTAAAAAAGCCCTTGCTAATTTCAAACGAGGTTATAATAATAGTTATTTATATAAATCTATCTTGGAACGTATATTTCTCAAACAAGAAATACTAATGCTTCGAACAAGACTGTCTGTCCATGTAAACGATGACTAAGTATTTGACAATCTATACGCAGATTTAATTGATAAATGCAAAAACGAGTCGGGGCTCCAATTAATTAATGAACACATCCTAGATTTTGGTGCGTATATGTGTTGAATTAATACAGACAAGCGGAACGAACACGTACACCAGTTAATTAAGTGGCATTTGATTGAATGAATGAATGAATTATTGAAATAAATGAAACAAATGTAACAAATCTATCACAAGCAATCAACCAAGCAAGTAACTAACCAATGAATCCTGTTTATACTGAGTCCACCGATTCGATTGCGGTGTGGTTCAAATTGGCACCTGAAAAACTCATTTCTGGAAGCCAGATATCGAACTCGTCAAATCAATTGGTATCACCTGGAGCTCGTGAAGAATGCTACACGTGTCAATAGGAGTGCTAAGATTAATGGTCAAGATTTTGAAAACAGCAATACATGCCAGGATTCAATCACATTTGTTTCTTACACGAAGAGATAAGAGGCCATAAATAACATCTTATATCTAAGATACAGCGCTGTATGGACCAACGCATATGGTCTGATGATGCAATGCTTTATACTTTGATGGGATGTTGTCCATGGAAGCGGCTTTCAAGACGCACATTGGCCGGAAGACCGGATATAACAGCATCTCTTGGCAGAAGCGAATTCACACTAGATGGCTTCAGGGACGGGTTGATGATGACTGAGGGGAAAGCAGAAAGAAAAGAGATAACAATGGAAACCCTAAGGAGACTTCCTCTAAGATAATCACTAGTTGTCAAATGGAAAACATACTCTTTGTAAAAGTCATATGTTTAGTCCGGCGACATTCTTATAATCTCCGTAGATGTATGCTGGATAGGAAATTGTGGATCGTTTTGAATCAAACAGGGAATTTGATCACTATTTCTTAAAGATTTCTGATATTGTAGCACGGACATTGAGCTGAATGCCTCGCGGTTGGGTTGATTAGCTTTGAGAGAGCACAAATAATTGATAAACAACGGAAACCATATCTGGACTGCTTGGTGTAATAACAGGGTTTGTCCTCAAGGCTGGACCCGTCATGTTATGAAAGTATGTCGGACTTGGTTCAAGCTTGACTCATGGTTTGTCAACAATATTATTTTGGCAAGAAACTCATTTTGATATTGGCTTATCACGTGTCTTCTAAATGAAAACCATCTTCTGTTACCAGAAACTCAGAAAGAAAACACATTGTAACAGTACCCGGTAACAGTAGTTACGCAATTTAGCGCACGGCTTTCCGTTACAAGGATTTAGAATGATATTGTCTGGAACTCTGAACAGTATTTTATCTTGTTAGCCATGTAATTGTGTTAATATATAAGAACGACTTGTATTGTCTAGTTTGACAACTTGTACTTGTCGCACATTCTCAAATTAACCGTGCGGTAATTGGGATTGGCATTAAAGACGATATTCCCTAGAGTGATAAACTTTGTGGAAAATTGTACTCTTCCGACTGATAAAAAACCAAGCAAAGTTGTTATATATTACTATATATTTAATTGGAAGTTAAAAGTTAATCCTGCTTCGCTCTGCCGATCGGATATGATTTTACCAAAAGATATATAGAAAGGATTTCTATATAGCCGATGATTAATGAGAGTAGTGTTTTGCTATTTCATTGCTGTGCAGTTATACCTCTGGCGCTGGAAATTCATTTTCGTAGAATTCGTGCAAAAGAATAACGAACTAACCACAGCTCTGAACCGTGATACATGTAGATATAGATGCTCCAACCGAATATTTACCGGCGCCTGCACATTATACACACACTTAAATAAACCTACCGAATTTCATAAAGAATATGCAAATTAAGGTTAGGGGAGCATTATGTTCCGATCCCATGAAAACCAGGGAATTCTCCACACATCGCAGAGAATGTTAAAATGAGGTCTATATCGTTTCCCTTTCAGCTCTCCCAAGTCGTGTATATCTTAAGTACTCTAATTGCTGTTTAATTTACAAATAATAATAAAATTATAACAAGTGAATACTTATCATTACACTACTGGTTAGCATGTAAAAAATAATAATCATTATTCATATCAAGATAACAAAACAGTTTATTTTTTTGGTTTACGCGCGAAAAGTAGTCGTTTCAGACATGTACTGGTTGAGACTTCAGCGTCAATATGCTTAACGCAGAGGACGCTTGAGTATTCGCACCCAATACATAAGAAATGTAAAACCATGCGCCAAACATATGCCCTGTAGCGGTTCAGTAGGTGTCTATGTTTCACACGCCCTGTAAATAATAATAAATTTATAGTAGCTTTATAAGAGAACTAGGTACAAATATCTGATCGAAGAGACATTTTGATCACTGTTGAATCATTCCAAGGATAAAGTACCGTTCATTTAGATCTGTGGTCTGATCTAGATAAAATGTAATTCATTATTACCAGCATACGACAATTCTTCACAAGGTGTACATAGAATTGGGGATTGATTTCTACAAACGCTTGTCGGATGCTAGTTTTTATGGCGCCAGAATGACATTTGAATACTTCGTTCGTGGACTGAATAGCACTGAAGGGAAGGCAAGGAATAAAGAGATAACGCGGGATACCTTACCACGGCATCTCTATCGTGGTTATCATCTAACAGCACGCACTCACCATTTGACTCCCATCAGATTGCAATGCCACAGGATAAAAAAAAAGTATAAAAAAACTATGAAAGTGGAAGAGGGAGAACACAACACTCTTATAAATTGGCTAAACAAACAGCCTGTTAACGCAGCATGTTTCAGCGATCTGCTCCTGGCATTGCATTGGGGTAGGAACCCAGTGATGAGACCGCGTTTGTTATTAGCCTTCGTAAGGTTTCCGTTGTTATCTTTCTCTCTCTGGACTTCCCGAAGCTAACACCGAATGGTCGTATCTATAGTTTAAAGCAGCGCAAGGAATACTTTAGAGCCCTAATCAGTCTTATTCTCATATCTGCGTTTAAAAAACGGTATATGATTAAATGTCAATATTTCAATTTTAATATAATAAAGGCAAACATTATGTCATTATTTAACAGACTAATTTGTTCAATCTTAAAATCATTTTCCTAGTTCAAATACATTATTTGGATATGGCCGTTCATTTCTGTTGATCCAATCAAATAGTTCCTACCTTTCAGTAAACTCCATCAAGTCAGCAAAGATCGTAGCCACTTTATATTCGAACACTAGAACTAACTGTTTGTAAACAGCTTTTTAAGGCAAGTTGCGGTTAAAATATAGGTTTGATACAGTTCTGAAGATTGACAACTCTAGTTCAGGAAGTCACTTCCTGGTGACAACGCGGGTGATTGGAGGGAGGTTACTGTTGCCCTGGTGCGTTCAGTGCTAAAGAGGAACAGAAAGCCGATATGTTTTGTATTATTTTCTTGTGAGTGTCCTGTATTTGTCCTGTGATGTTTTTGTTTGTTGCCAGTGGTGTCGAGTTGGTTTGCGTCACTCATTGGCCTGGCACGCCGTCATGCAGGTGAAATAACCTTAAGTACGGCGTCCAACCGCAATCCAATAAACAAACAAAAATCCTAGTGACAACTAAAACATCGTGTTCGTGTTTCACGCAGTTTTGAATTTTTCCGTTTTTGAAAAGTTTATAATTTTGGAAAAAATGTCACGAAAGACACATGTACCAGTGTGCGTTGGAATGATAGAGTGCTTGTATATTGCACTCAACACTTTGTCTTTCGTGGTGTCCGGTGAATGCGCTAATAAACGCTTATCCAGATTAAAAGAACAATATTGGCAGAAGTTCTCTGTAGAATTCACAAGATCATTTTATATACAACATAATTAATCAGAACTATCCTTTAGTTGCATATAAGCAGTTACATAAGACAAATGTATTGATTTCAATTTATATTTGTTATAGAGCCACCATAACACACAACACAAATAGAAGATGAAATCCACAACTATGGATTTTGTTCAGAACTCTCCTGTATGATAATTCCTTCACAAATTAACTTTCCATAGTGTCTTTTGACCACTTATTCATCATCATACGCTGTATATAATAAATCTTTGTATCGACATGTGTGTTGTATAACTGTTACGTAATGAAGAATTGGTAGTATTGTTGCACATTAGTTTACAAACTAAGCTTAAATTGTATGCTTTTCCCATCCCCTCCCCACTATTCGTGGGATAGTGTTTGATAAATCACTTTTCCTTTCTTGAAAATAGTTTTAACGTTTTAAATGTATTGTTATTAACGCTACAAATCGCCGTTGCGTCTTTATTTCTAAACCCAGACAACTACAATCAAATAATCTCTCTTTCTTGTGAACCCGTGTTACTGTTATTCCCACCCTTATTCTTTAACAATGTAATATCAAAGATCAAAAGTAAAATTAGAACTGATCAATGATAAGTAAGAAGGATAGTATTTCATATTTTTAAGAACAGAATAGCTTCATACAATAACGTTTGTTTCGATCTTCATTACATACCCTAAGCTAATAATGTTGATATAAGCCGCCCGTTGAAAGCGCGTGTGATGAAGTCTTAGTTTCTGGTAAAACCATAATTAACGGGACGTGTTTGGGTGATTCGTTTATAGCATCGTCTTCGGAAAGCACTCCATTCATCAGACGGTCTTTAGTTATTAGTCTTAGTAAGGTTTCTGCTATCTCTTCACTTTTCGTCTCCCCTTACATTTTAACCTTACCAATTTAGTAGGAATCATGAGAAATACAGAAGGAACATTCCAAAATTACTAGCGGAGGGTTGTGAGGCAGCCTCCCGTTGCCCTGATGCTCTCGAAGTTAACGGGCAACATTAAACAGATCTGTTTGTGATGTCACGTGCTATGGTGGTCTTCTCTTTGTCCTGTCGTTTGGCGTCTGGCGTCGAGGAGGATCTCTTCCATCGCCCACTGGACTGGTGAAACAACATTAAGTATGGCGTTAAACATCTAATCAAACACATCCAAAATTACCATATAGCTTTTTGTAAGTCTGAAGAAGCAACCTTTTATTCGATTAATGTTTGACACGACGTACCCTTCCGCAAATATAACATATACGTACATGTTAATACCGTTCTATTGGTCAATATCAGATATTCCTGTATAATCCTGGATAGATTGAAAAAGCTTCACCGACCGAGATTTCCCGATGGGGAAACAACACACAACTTCAGGCGAGTTGTAGCCAGCTCAACCTTCTTTACACATTGCTTAAGGTGCCATACGAAACGGTACATGAACAATCCTAGTGTGACTTGTTACTTAAAATCTTCAGATTATACGTGATTTTATTGGGTCCGATGTTTTCTGTGGTTATATGTCTGGGTCATATCGACGTGTTATTATCTATATCGGAAAACACCTTCCGGGACTATCAAGGAAGCCCTCTAAGACAGTTCACGCCTGGGTGGACTATTTTTTCCGACTGATTACTCCCCGCCAATACCCACTTAACTGCGCCGCGTTTGTCTCACACACATTAAGACAAAGTTTCCGGTGTTTTTAGCTTCATCAGCAGAAACCCGGAAACTTTGGCGCGGTATTACTGCCTCAGTTTTAATGTGGACGACCAAAGCGATAAATAGCATTAATAGTGTGATAATGAATGTATAATGGGGAGACGGGACATTCCTAGGCATATGGAACGTCAGACCTGGCTTGTGGTCAGATGAGGGATTTCTTCAATATAACAAGGACAACATTTGTTTAGCCATTGAAATCATCTTCCCGTGAAGGCATCTCATTAGCGAATATGGCAATACTTTGCCCTGATTTAACGGTGATAACATAAAGGACTATTTATTCATCGATTCTGCATTATATCTTTGTTTGCAGGATGAAAAAATACTTCTTTGAAAATTTAGAACTAAACATTCTGAGTTTATGTGGGGATAACGGATCGATATCATCATAATCACATATTTCAGACCGACTTATTTCATGTTATTTAATTTATTTCACCAGAAATATATATGTAAACAATTCAATACAGTTAATAAAAAGATGTATAATGTAATGCTTTTTACATAGCTTTAATAGATTCTAACGGGAACAGAAACCTCTTTGGACTTATTTTATCCCGTTTATTTAGTACAATGGCGTAAAACACCTTTTGCTACTTAATTATATTGATGTAGGTTCGCAGATAAATACAGATATAATTGTATTATTATAATATATAGAAAACAATATATAGATAACATAAGCCTGTCAGACCAATACTTCCGATAGGGTAATCGTATGTTCGGGATTATAACAGAGAATATGAGTTATTTATGAATTTGAAACTGTTTTCTCAGATTTATTTTGCGACCACTAATTTAAGCAATACATTTTGGATCATTGCAAACAATATTAGGCAATACGATTGAAAACTGATCAAAAAGTATTGAGCATACCAATCGACACCTTTTGCGTCAACATCATAATAGTTATAATCACAACACGTCGATTTTCTTGGATTTGATTTTAATCAGATTGTAATATTAACATCCTTCTAAAAAAAATGACATTTCACATCAAAACTACAGCATTACATCCCATATCGTAATTATTACAAACCCAACACTCTCATTATTACAATCTACACCACGGGTGTACCACTCACTATTATTACATATACATCATACGTGACACCTGCCATCACAGCCTTTTTTTAAAAACACAAGCACTATCAATCCTTTTTTACAACAATTATTTGAGAGTGTCTCTAAGTACAATATTATTGATACAACAGTATACAAGGACATCCACCCAATAAAGCAAACTTCAAACAAATTGATCATCGATTTTGTCTTTCTATTAGAAATAAATTATCTAACGAACTTATGGTGTCTTCTATCAGGATAATACTAAAACTAATCATAGCATCTGGGTGAATACAAACTCTTTACTAGAGACACTGGGGCTCAAAGACTATCATCGCTGGATATATTGCAATGGGCTTGTGACTATCTGCATCATCGGCAATCGGCTTTTTGTTGCAGTTAACAATGAAATAAAGAAGTGTTCTCAGTGCTCTTCAAGTATTATCAGCCATATTTCGTGCCAGGCATTCATTGGCTGCTAATTCTCCGATAAACCTGATTTCCGCCGAAGCAATATCTTAATAGATCATCCATGTGGGCGTCTTGAAATATAATGCCCGTGTTGATTAAATAGCTCGGAATTTTTGTTTCCTAAAGTCTGTATTTGCGGTAGAGATTTCCAAAGGACCAAGCAGCCTTACAAAAACTAGGTTAGCTCTTGTCAAACAGCCCATTGAATATGAGCCCTTGCGACGTCCATTTAAATTTACTTTATCGACATTTGGTGAGTTATGATCAGAGACTCGTCTCTCGAAGAAACATCGATTATATCTACACAACAGTTTAATCATGCCACACATCCATCTCACATTCTCATTTAGTGAGAAGTTTGACAAAACTTTTTTCGGAATAGTCTTGTTATCTTTTGATTACAATGTGACTGTTTTCAAATAATTCAGCAGCTAACACTGTAAGTCCAATTGTACATACTTACATTGATTCCTGTATATTCTATATAAACAGGTTATGAGAATGGGTACCAAGATTTAGTCGTGGATGAAATTGTATGTTGTTTGATTGAGTGTTTTTAAAATTCTGACTAGTTTTGAGGCATGTCCGTTAAATAAGATAATACGTGAATTGCTAGTTCTTGCATGGTTAGTGATAAGACTGACCCAGACCCAAATACTAAGTCCTAAACCTAACCATTATCTTATGATAATGGTTAGCTTTAGGACTAAGGACCTGACACTAACATTAGCGTCGTACCAATTTATGGACAGACAACATTTAGTATGTTAGATCCTTGATGAGTCCTTTGCGCTGTCGGTGAAAAAAACCAAACAAATTTACGACAAAGGTTTATTAATCCCTAAAGAACAACGACTGGGTTATAAGCCTCTACCAACAGAGGTGGGATTTTAATCCGCTTCTACCTAGACTAACAACAAAGAGACTTTTACTGATAGCTGCTTACAAGCGCACTGTGGGCGTAGAAGCACTTGCCGTACCCGTCAGACAGCACATGCGTTTGCTTGAAAGATTACAAGTAAACGTTTTGAGGCTATTACCAGAGACAGGATAGACCAACAACATAGAACACATTCCTTTATCTCAACTGCATGCGGTATCAAAAACACACAACTGTAATTGTCTTGTCTTTCAATTGATAAACAAATACAGGGATTAGCGTAAACATGCATTGAGTGTAAAGCCACCGCATATAGAAAACACATTTTAACCATCTTAAAATTCCTCTCGCTTTAACGTTTAACAATTATTTTGGCTAACAACCAATTGGGTGTCATAGCAATCGTCCATAAACGGATAATGCTCAGACCTGGACGTCTATCGCTCATTGTCAGCTCATTCCTCAACTAACTCGTTCTGATTTATAGGCGTCCGACAAGAATACGCGCTTTTTTACCATGTATTATGGTCATATGAAGCAGAGATGCACAGGATGGCTTCGATCCGTCTGATCTGCACAAATACTCCGTAATCCGAAAATAATAACTTATTCAAATTCCACATATATTTCGATTTCCTTGTTTTCAATTTGACTTTTTTCTTAATTTTATACATGTCTAAATGCAAATAGTGCAATTTCGTTTGGGTTGAGGAGTCTGATGTTTGGCGTATTGTAGGTGCACGAATATCGAAGACGCGGTGTCCTTAATTTCGAATAGCTTTGGTTGGTGATTTGTGTCTATAGTGCTTTTCATTTTTGGACCATCGGCCATGGCATAGTGGCTATCGTTTGTACTTACTAATCCGACTTCGATGTGCCGTTCAAGGGATCAAGTTTGTCTGTCGATCATCAGGTTTATGAGTGAGTCAAACGATGTGGCTCAGCAATCGCAGGTTTTTTTTGCGTGGGTTTCTCTTGCTTGTCCATGAAAGCAGCAGTGTGAAGTGGACAATTCGTCGTCATATAAGTGAAATACCCATGACTAAGACGTTAAACCGTAATCCAAAAAACAACCTTTATTTGTGAATTAGGTAAGGGACTTGCCAACTGTTGCCTGTCGCCCGATTGCTTATGTTGACAGCATACCTGGCGAACGGATGATCAATTGGTTTTAATATGTGTAAAACCAATAAAAAACCTCCCACGACGATTTATCATTTAATGACTTCCCAAGATAAAGCATTTTGTGTAGGCTAAGATACTTTGACATTCACGTTGACTTTATATTATTTTTATCATCATCATTAATTATTCTCGTAATTGTTATTATTGTCCTCATGATCATTATCGTCGTTATTATTATTAATCTCGTCATTATCATTATTATCGTCATTATTATTTTCGTTATTATCATCGTCATTATTATTGTTGTCGGTATTATCAGTATTGTCGTCATTATCATTATTGTTGCATTATTCTTATTATCGTCATTATTATTATTGTCGTCATTATTATTATTGTCGTCGTAATCATTATTATCGTCATTATTCTTGACGTCATAAGCATAATTATCGTCATTATTATTATTGTCGTTATTATCATTATTGTCGTTATTATCAGTATTGTTGTGATTATTATTACCGTCATTATAATTTTTTTAAATTCAGTTTTATCTTGAAATTAAAAACAATAAAATACTGAAAAGAGAATGATTAATTGAAGTGAATTAATAAAGGCTCTTCTATCAAGCTCAATAAAAGTCATTATTTCATTGCAACATATCGAATACCACAGAGGTTTTCTTTTATGCACGCTAACTTGTTGAGAACGCTTCAGAATAAAAAAAACATCTTCAGATAAGATGAATAACCCTCTGGGAAATGTGAAAGAAAAAGTAACGAAAAAGATAACTAAAAAGTAAGGCTGTGTCACAATCAACCATAATACGCCTGGCTAAATTTCCGGCAAAAGAATTAAAGAATCAGCTGATTCCCTTGTATGATCGGATTAATGGATTATGTCGAATCCACAAAGTACAAATAATCTTTCGACAACTTCGCATGTAGCTGTAATTACATCGCTTTGTTCCCATCGCTCTGTGACAGCTATAGTAGTATCAGACATGTGTCAGTTATGATCCCAAGCTGGTTACAAAAAAAAGATTATGAAGAATTTTAACAAAGTAGGCCTACTACCCGTCATTCCACACAGCCCAGTCGCTCTTTTCACGAAATTCGTCGATACATTTGATTTCATCTGAAGCAGTAACTGAATAAAAACAAAATCGAGCAGTACATCCCGAAACATAATGTCCGTTTTACTCGAGCGGCTTGATATGTTTACCTGGTAAAGTGTGTGTTTGCCCTGGAGATTTTACAAAAGCGCCGAGAAGCCTTACCGGAATTAGGTTAGCGCCTCTCTGTAGCTTAAGTCGACAACCTCATTGAAGAAGAGAGCTCCACCATATGTAACCTAGTTCAAGTAACTCCGGATAATTGTCAACGTTAGTACACAGATCAGCACATGTTTGAGATTCATTCAATATCCACCTACGCCATTTCTTTCTACTTTTTGCTAAGCGTTTCATTAACAACCACTTTTTGGACCGTTTTGGGGATGTTTATATAGACGTTTCCGATCTGATAAGTCCTACCAAGCAGCGGTGTCTGCTTCATAAAATACATCTTATATAAGTCGGTCAGTTTCTATTTTGGCTCAAATTCAACGCGGTCCCTGTCAACATTTCGTCAACTGGAGAAAAAATATAAACATAGCTTTGGCTGGATATTTGACTTTTAATGCGTGAAATATTGACTTGTCTCAAGTGTGTGTGTCAAGCTGTACTACGTGAAACAAGTCCAATATTCATTCATACAATACAGAACTGAATTTATTAATTTGTGAAAGGTCACCCTTTTTTGTCAAAGATAATCTGCTTTCTTGGTGTTGCTTTAATAGCATGCGGTCCATCTCTCCAATATGTTTATTTGAATGGAGGCTTGAAAAAAAATTGAGGTCATACTTGAGCATGTAGGCTGACAACAAACTACAGTCCAAACAATGTCACTTACGTAAGGAAAACCTGTTCAAGTTACCTCATTAAAGCTCGTGAACAAATCAGGTTTGATTCTCGCATGAATCTCGCAAGAAGAAGACAATCCTTACCTTCAAGCGGTATATTGATTATAATCATCACTGTACAGTTTAAAGAGAAAACTTTGAACACTTTTGACATCAATTTATTTTCCCCCAAGCAATGACTGCATTGTTTTCAAACCATTAGTAAAAGTTTAAAACCAATTGTTTATGCCAAATATGTGCTTATCAGCAGTTGCATATAATTTAATCTTATCTGGTCTCAATATTAACTTTAAAATAGTTACACACAATTCTGTGTTACATAAAAATGCATATTGCTTAATTAAACCGATTTTGTTGAGTCTTAAAACTTCCTTTATCACTAAACGGAAACACTAACTATATCTTTGTTTTGGGCACGGTGATAGTTACGTTTTGGTAAAGGTAAATATCCACGGCGAATGTGTCACCTTTTTCCTTTCAAACCGATATCGATTCATCGATCAATGCTGCATCAATATGTTAACGCCCTTGTCTGCAATTTGTTCGTTTGCGGTTGAGAAAGTCCCGTATAATCATACAACTGCTAAAGTCTCAATGAAGGCGAATTTCCACGTTACCAGCACCGTCATTTCTTTCACGGACAACTCACTGATTTCTAATCATAGCTAGTTAAAACTCGCTAATTCGATATTGACAGAGTTCTTTACCGCGCAACGAAATATTGATTAGTATCATTAGTTTAAATTTGAACAGAAACTTCAAAACATTTTTTGACAGCAAACTAGTTTACCCAGCCATGCTTGTAGGCGCCTCGAAGTATTTACAATCCTAAATCAAGTTTAGTCTGTCTATCATAGCGTTCATTATAAATATTTGATTGTGACCATGTGCTCGTGTCTTATTGACAACGTTTCAAAACCTCTAGAGAGCTATATGTGACTTACAAATAGAGTTAAGTACAAAGCGATGGAATGCTTATGATGACTTTTGCTAAGATACTGAAAGAGTTCGGTCTTCTTTTTATCTGGTGTTTGTCTTGGGAGTTGTGCGACAGCGACTCTTAAGAACACCATTTGAAATAATGCCATATTTTTCTGAATGTGCCCATTTTGAGTTTTGGCATATAATTTGTTGGATTAAGCGAGTTTTATTTGCAGGCTATATTTCCCCAACTATTTTCTGCTTTAAAAGGGCGATTCCCATGCCAATCAAGCTAGTCGTACAATACATACTTTATAAGTAAGAACATGCTTCCTTCATCCTTTCCCGTTTTCTTAGCCTGCCTTATTGAAAACCGCTTCTAATACTCATTAGAGTCCATTGAAACTTGCTGATTGCACGGATACTGTCTTCTTACTACTATACACAATATTGATTATTGTGCTTTGAAAAGATATCTGGAAACCTGTTTAACGTCAACTTGATCTACATCAACGCCATATATGTTAATTTCTAATCATTTATTGAAACGGCGAAGCGGATTGTGGCCGTGATTATAACTGTTGAGTTTAATTAGCTTTTCTCTCTTGTCGTCTGAAAACATTTTAAAAATAATTTTACATATATTACTGAGAACTACAAAGATTTTATAACAATATTTAAAGATATAACTTGCAACGGGTGTACCATTCATTAACTATCCCTGTTTGAAAATTTGTGCCACGTTAGCCTGTGAGCAATTTTCGATGAAGTAATCAAATATCAACGGGCTCATGTGGTTGCTTAAAACTAACCTATCCAAACACCAGCCATCAGTTATATTTATTCCTGAGCTAATAACGTCCTTGTAGCCTTCAACAGATAGCCCTTTGGTTAAATGTTTACCGGCATTAAAAAATGAGATCGTAACGTGATGACCTTCAACACTGACCAACACCACTTTGGGTAAGCCACCCGAGGTTGAGAACTTTTCAGTTGTGATAGTTTTGGTGCGTGTGTGTGAGGGGGGTG
>JAVFBX010179594.1:0-14715 GCA_034783855.1 Mopalia kennerleyi
GTCAATCGGTTAGAGCGTTGGCTCTGTTAGCCAGAGACCTGTTATATCGTGAGCCTTTGTAGGTCAATCGGTTAGAGTGTTGGCCCTGTTAGCCAGAGACCTGTTATATAGTGAACCTTTGTAGGTCAATCGGTTAGAGCGTTGGCTCTGTTAGCCAGAGACCTGTTTTATCGTGAACCTTTGTAGGTCAATCGGTTAGAGCGTTGGCCCTGTTAGCCAGACACCAGAGTTGGAATCCCGGTGGAGGCAAGCAAGTGTTTTTTTTCTCCACAATATGTTATATTTGCTTGCAATCTGTCTCCGCATTTGTTGTTATATTTTACGTACTACTGTAGAAATAGTGTTAACTTTTCTCTGCATATGTATAACTGATGACAATCTAATTAAAATCAGATATCAAAAACCCTCCGCCGAAGATTTTCGCCGACGAACCGAAGTTTCCCCGACATCGTATTTCACATGACCAACAGATACAAGCACGTACAATCAACAAACACCATTCAAATAATAAACTTTTGAGCGAAATTGCATTTTTCCCTTTTAACATGTGACTTACAACATCAACACAGAAGAAAATAAGACAACTTCTGCTTGTTTTGGCTGCATTTGGTTTTTACTGTGTTTTTATTGGACAACTGAAACTGTGACCTTTCGTGAACCCCGGTAAGCTTGACGTATAGTTGAACAGTATAGGTATAGTGATTGCGTTAAATCTCAATATAGCTCAACAACACACGGGGAACGTTTTTGATATCTGATTTTAATTAAATTGTAACTGATGATCGCATAATTATATACAACCATGTCTTCCTTGCTGTGAGATCTCATCATGCTGTTTGACTTATGTTTTATTTATGTGTAGAACCTGTAGTTCTTATACCTAGCACACACACGGTGTGTCGTGTATCTTATACCTGGAAACATTCCGCAACCTGATTGCCAATCATTCGACTATCTTAATGATAAATAACAACGCATTTTGACAGCAGCATGTTACACAGCTGGCCACATGCGACATGTAAACTTCTGTGGCCAATGAGCCCAAAAAAAGAAAACAAGAATATATTGTTCACAATTAACTTTAATCAAAATATACATTAATTTGTTTTTCTGCTCTTATATGTAGTGATATACACCTTAGCCAAACACAATATGCTATTCCACAAAATGTTGGGTACCTTAACAATCCCCTAATAATTATCCCCTTCTTTGTCATGACGACTATACCAAGTACGTCAAAGATGTCGTGTGCTTCGGTCTCCAGACTATACCAGTGTGTTATTAGGTTTTATAAATAGTAGCATAGCTGCCACGTGCTGTATTAATAATCTATCTTGAATAAACATTTGTATCTAAGTATTTCTTTCTTGAAAATATTTCGTTTACAGCTTCAAAACATGGCCTTATTGGGCGTCCAAAGGTCGAAATAAAATACAAACAACTTGGCTGGATAAATATTTGAATACCACTGCCATATGGACAAATCTGGACTGTCTTAAGAGAGCATTCCTCGGTAAATGTAGTATTTTAATAATACATTTCTTACAAAAGTATGTTAAAAGTATTCTTTAACTAATATTCAGTAAAACTGTTCTTCGTGAATATATAAAGACAAATATGTCATGAATTTCCACACGTATATATACCTTGTTTAACACATTTTGAGTGATTATATCATGACGGAACAACGACAAAAAACGGAAATCGATATTCCCTTCACAATGGTTGATAGTACTTTAAAAATATATCTACAGGTAGACCTAAGGAGTGTTTTCCACTCATTATGTTACAGAGAAAACACGGACTAACCCGCCAAAAAAAAACTAGATCCTAGAACAAAGATTGAGGGGGTATATCAAATATCTTTCCTTTTCTTTATTGAGGTTTTAACTTCGCACTGGGACGATAGCGAGCGTCTTCTTACCCCTTATAATGTACACACAGATAGCCGCAAACACATACCTCGAATCATGAATTTCGATATTTAAAAAAACGGATTCGTTTTTCGAATCACGAATAACATCGAAAAGACAGGATTCGTTGTTCGAATCACAAATAAAAGGGGTTTGTTATTCAGCTCACAAAAGTTGGCGCTTTAAAGATATTCCTGCGGGGAAAGAGTGTCTTCCCTCCCTTAAAAGTTTCTCTGCCGGTAAGGAGCGTCTATTCACCCCGAATAGTGTACATGCAGATAGCCTCTTAAACCCATTCCTCGAATAAGGACAATCAAAATCGGTTTTGTTTTTCGACTCGCAAACATTGACGGAGTGTTTAAAATATCTTTTCTTTTCTGTATTGGTGCTTAACGTCGTACTCGAGGGTATTTATTGGTGCTTATCGTCGTACTCGACGGTATTTATTGGTGCTTATCGTCGTACTCGACGGTATTTATTGGTGCTTATCGTCGTACTCGAGGGTATTTCACTTGCATGACGATGTATTGTTCATTTCACACCGTTTCTTGCTTCAAATACTTTGCAAAACCTCGTAAAAAAATTCCCGCGATTGCCGGAGCCACATCATGTGACTCCCTCTTACCTGTGGGCGACAGACGGATTTGAACCCGTGAGTGGTACATCGAATAAAAAATTAAGTGGGCCGAATCACACAAAATAAATTGGTATTCGTTATTCAGCTCAAAGTTATTGATAGTGATTTAAAAATATTTTTCGGAGAAAACGGTGTCAAACTGATAGGACACCACGTGAAAATAACCCCGGCGATTGCCGGAGCCACATCATGTGACTCACTCATATACTTAAAGGCGATAGACAGATTGAACCCGTGAATTACAGCAACTTACACATTCCTCGATAAGTGTCTCTTACGTCATCAAATCGTTCGCTCTCCTTTTACGACTAACACTCTCTCTTGTCTCCGTATATAATCTCCCTTAGCGGGATTTCTAACCCCAATCGCTTACTCCACACATCTCCTAAATATATCCCCATGTACCACATATTGAAATGTGCCCCCTGCATGGGAACCTCTTTGCGGTTGTGGGGCTGTTAAATTGTTCAAATCAGTCTTTATTTGATTCCACGCCTCAGACGTTGATGGTTTAGAAATGAAGAAATGCAATGCACAATCTAGTGGAAAGCAGCCTCTGTTGTGATCATCCCATGAATTTCCCCCACCCTATAAAATATTCCCTCTGACCCAGGGCAGTTTGTATAGAGAGTAGCAGTACTGACTTTAGTTGGCACTGGAGGACGATTCATTTTACAACGTTATCAAAACCTTTTATATTGTATAGTTTTGTCAGTGTCAAGCTCACGTTTACTTATTTGTAATCAGAATTTCTCTCCCAGTGTTTCATAGCATTAATTTTTTAAATATTAAATATTTTAATATAAACTAAAAAGAGGAGGGGGGATCGAGTTTGTGCCGATTGTGGTCCAGAAGGAACCCACCGCCCAATTGAGAATAGACTTAACCGTAACAGAATAATCTTATAGGACTTATAAAAAACCTATAGAATTGTGAAAATCCTATAGTATACTACAGAAAAATCATGTAGGACCCTTAAAGGTGTTTTTGTAAGGGAGGGCTTACGGGCTATGACGGAGATACCACAGTGTTTAATCAATAAATAAAACTGAACTGTTAACCCAAGCGTCACACAAAGTGAATAATAAAAAAACGTTGATTCCAAAAATTATATAATTATGTTAATTTGGATAAAAAAACACTGGCATACATAATGTCTCAACTTGCTTTAAGTATGGCAGATAAAATATTTAAATCCTTTAAGAAAGCATTTTCATTTCACTTTGTAGAAATGTTAAGTGCTACATGTGAAATACCCTAGTCGTGTTGGCCCACAGATTTGAGTCCGTTTGTCGACCATAAGGTAAAGCAAAACTCCTCCATTGCGGTGCAGACATAGAAACCAGCAACGGACTGCAATACAGATAGTAATGTTGTAGGTTTTGACAGTTTCTCAGCATCTTTAATTGCACACCTTCAATTACATAGTCATGTTGTTACTCAGGACAACAGTTGTTAAAAATGGATAATTAAATATAGATCTCACTATCAATTTCCAAACTTTAAAATTGCTTTCTCAAGTTTTCTCTTTATCTGTATTTAGTCTTAAGACGACAACTTCATACAATACAATAAGTTTGTATGCAGCTGAGAAAAAATGAAACTCCGCTCATTGCTAAGAAGTCGGTGTCGTGTTACAGTGTTTATGGTACGTTAAGCCTTTGAGCAGAACACAAAGTGTTTAAGGTATCACCGGGACAGTTATTCAGGTTTGTTGTGTCCGTGGTGTTCCTAATTCATTTGGACGAATAAACAGGTAAATACACGGGGGCTCGTCTATACGAACTGTTAGTCTAAGCAATAGTTACACCATTTGTTAGTTCGATCTTGAAAATATTTTATTACCTTGAAACGTGTACAAGTACACATATCTCCGAAATAGAAGATACATCTGAATTAGAGTTCACAAATTGTATTATATTTAAAGGTCAGTTCTATAGATGCTGAGTTTCTAAACTACCAAAGTACTTGATCTATCTGACTACTTATAAAGGATTGCAATCCATTTGTTTTTATTTCAATTTCATGGTAACAATATTGTTAAGAAGAGTTACAAGACCATCCTATGGAACAATACCACTAACTAAAAGCGGTGGTTTGATCTCTGGAACAGTCTTTCCGTTCTCTTCTACATAGAAGGGTTTAATCACATTTTATACCATAAATAAGGAAGTGTCGATGTAATACAGCCATGCGATATTTGATTTATATCTCCACACGAGGGATACAGCTTCCCCACGCTCTGATGGGTCACTTTCTGTTCATTGATACAATTTGACCAATGGAAATCTACACGGATTACTTTATTTTACAACTTGCAAATGGCGTCTGTACTTTTCAAAACAACCATGATTGACCTGCAGTTTGGCAGTCACAGCTCATATCAGCTAAAATAATTAACCTTTGGTCTCAGCTGAAGTGTTTGTGAAATAGAATCATCATTTAATATATCACAGCAGCTTTTCCACTTCTCTCGTTTTCCATCTATTTTTCGATCCTGTCCAAATTTTCGTGCTGATGTACTGAAAGAGTGCAACGCAACGACAAAGTTTGATGTGTTTCGAAGTGTTCAAATGTATTTATAAAGCTGTCGTCATGTATCAAGACTATAATTGATCGATACTGACTCGAATTAAAACGATTTTTTGAACTTTTATATCATGTTTTACTTACGTAAATATTGCATTTCAACGTATGCGTTTCTCATTTCTCTCTCGACAGTGAAGCGCAACTATGTTTGTTGATTTTTTTTATTAAAATGACTACAATAAGGAATTTATGGGATAAATAAAATCTCAAATTCGTGACCCGGATATCAAATTTATGCAACTCGAGTAGTAGATGTCATATATTCCTTGCGGGGGTCGGAATAAAGGAAAACTATACTACTCTCGCTTCATAAATTTGATATCTACGGGACACTCATCCAGGTGTGCACAGACTCATCCTCTATATATCCATTGTTTTCCGTCAATCCAAACGTTATTTGCAACCCATGTATGGTAATGTTTAACGTCGTTTAACTGATTTAAACAGTATTTATTTCCGTAAAGAAAGGAATTTGGATTGGTGAACAGGCATGGCATATGTAAACGCCGCTCCACAAATACATTATTACAATTGATGAGCGGAAAAAATTGCTAAAGTACTAGTCATTGGCGATGCACTTGAAATTGACAGTGTTTAATCGTGACAAAAAATTAACTAATTAAATTGTTTGTTATATAAATGTTGTGCGAATAACTTTATTAATTAATTGATAAAGTCTACTACATTTAACTTGACTTTAGATTAAGAGGGTTAGAGCATACGTTATTTGAGCAGGATAGAAATATTAGCAGGTATATACAGGTGTGCACAGATTCCTATTTGCAGACATGCTAATCAAGCCTTTTAGAGTTTTTAATGAACTCATGAAGGGATTTTAAAATGGTTGAGTTTTCTTCTTCAATGTATTGCGGATTACCGAATAGAATTGTTTGTATATCGTGATTTCTCAGGAAGAAAACATCGCGTCTTAAATGAATAAACTGAGGACATTGTAAAATGAAATGTTCGGGGTGTTCCTTTGGGTACCCACAGTGACACAATGCACTGTCGCTCAGATGACGGCTATACATCTGAAATTGTAACTTACTACAGCAATTTTGTAACTGGATGTGTATTATTTGCATGCTACGTCTCTGATAAAATAGTAGGATGGAGCCTTCTCGTCGTTTGTCGACAACGACCGACGAAATGAGTGCAGTGATTCGCTGTTAGAAACAAGCCTGTCAGGATTATTCCACAAATCAGTAGTCGAGGGGAAAAATGACCTTTTATATAGAGTAGTTCTGCATCGAGGAGTAATAAAATCGTTCCCATTTCTAAGGTTATATGATGTGGTCTGGTTCACTAGAGGGGGCAATTATGTTTTAGATATGGAGGCACGACACCGTTAATTATTTTGTAGAACAATATAAGTTTGTGTCTGTACCTGCTAACAAAAATTGGTCTAAATCTAGTTTCTCTGTACAGAGCCGGGTGTCTAGTCCCCCTTGTGCAGCCAGATATCGTGCGTAAATCGTCCAGTCGCTCCATACAATGTCAGCGTAATAAAATAATGGCAGTATAAAAGCCGAGTAAAGTATCTCTAGAGTTCGTCTTGAGAGGCGATATTTGAGATTACGTAAGCAAATTATCATTGGAGATACTTTGCCCATGATAGTCGAGATATGATATGACCATTTGCCGGAGGATTGGAATGTCAGGCCAAGATGTTTGTGATGGTCTACTTGTTTAATGTCTTTGTCGCGGAGGAAGAGTTGCGGGTGATGAACATGGTTTTGTTTTAGTGAAAATATCATGAATTTAGTTTTTTCGCTGTTGAACTTCACCAGACATGTGTTGGCCCATTCGGTTACCTGGCGGAGGGAAAGGTTCATATGCGCCGCGTCATATTGTCGGTTTTCAACTGAAATAACAGTGACGTGTCGTCGGCGAGCCGTATTATATTGCACTGAATATTGTCAACGATATCATTGATGTAAGTGAAAAGTAGAGGGGGTCCTATAGGACCGAGCCCTGGGGCACTCCAGTTTTAATTGTCTGCCACGAAGTCGAGTAGTCGAATTGTGACATTTTGCTATCTATCTCTTAAGTCGTCATTGAAACAATTGAGCAGGTTGCCACGGATTCCAAGGGATTGTAGTTTGACGAGGAGATCTCTATGTCAAACGCGATCGAAGGCCTTTATAATATCACAAAATACCGCTCGAACGTCTCTCCCACCGACTAGGGACTTGCATATAAAGCCGTAAATGTCGACTAGTTCCATCACCTGGTAGAAAGCCAGATTGAAGATTGGTCAAGAGGTGGTTTTCACAGACACATTTTTCAAAGATTTTCGCTTACGTTGCTGGTAAGGGATATTGGTCTATAATTGGCGATGTCATTTTTGTATATTTTTTGTGTATAGGCGATACATTGACTTGTTTCCACGCGTCTGGCATACATCGCCCCGAAAGACATTTATTAAAGAGTCTAGTTAACGGAAGAGCAAGCGCTGAAGCGGCAATTTTTTAGATGGCGGTTACCTAATTTGTCGGTCCTGTCGATTTTCTTATTTGGTGAGAGGCTAGAACATTTTGAACCTCCTCCGTAGAAATGGTAATATAATCCAATGTGGAAACAGCTTGATGCAACACAGGTGGATCAGGGGGTACGTCGTCAGGCAGTGTTGAACATTCAAGGAAGTATGCATTAAATGCATTAAATAAATATTGTAAGTAAATAAAATCGCTGGTCGTTTTCTTTCTGTTTGGTTTCTACCGTAATACTATATATTATATTTTGATGTAAAATGTTTGCAAAGTCAGTCGTTTTGTGTTGTTCTTTTAAATAATTTGTCAACAATTTCCACAAACTTTTACCATTGAAGTCACACTCTTTTATTTTCTTGTTTAGCTTTATTTCGTACTCTTTGTTTGGCCTTCATAATTAGGTTAATAACTTGGTTTCTCAATTTTCGAAAAGTTCCCAGTCACCGGGCAAACCTGTACGCTTAGCTTTTTTGTGCGAGCGTGCACGTTTGCGCATCAAACGACGGATGTCATACGTCATCCATGGCTTCTGTGCGTGTCTGACCGTTATTATTTTGTTTGGGATGTAGGACTTACTAGAATTTAATATGTGCTCAGCAAACGAATTGGCAGCAGGGTGCCAAAATTAAATCCTACTTTGTTTTATAAAAGGACTCTATCAAGCTGCTTATATCGGCCTGATCGTAGAGAAAAATTTATCTGGAGTAACTTGGGCTTTTAGCTAAGACTCGATGTTTCAGAGTTACGAATGTGGCGTAATGGTCACTACATAAAGGTTAATAAACCTGAAGCTCTGTACAGAGCTCGAACAAGAAACAAAAAATAATATATATAAGAGATCGTGAGAGGGGGAGGGGAGGGGGCTACGCACGTTGGGGAGATTATTAGTTGGTGTTGACAGAATTTTGAATGCCCTATATATGCAAATTAGAACGATTCATGCAATCAGAGTTGAAATAGCCAACAATAATACATTTGTTGAACATTTAGTATATTGTAAGTGAAATAGAATAGAAGAGAAAAGAAGAGTTCCAGTAAGAAGCAGGTGCTGGCGGAGGTCTGTAAAAAGTACCAAGAATAAATGGGAAATTGTTGAATCGAATACTTATCCATAATGCCTCTAAGTTGTCAACGAGTAAGTCTGGCCGTTCAGAAAAAATGAAAGTGCCTTTGATGAAGACAGTAATACCGTCCCTCCTTTCAGGATGAAAGTGATATCCTGGCAACCACAGCCTCTCATTGTGAACAGACGCTGAAATTGATATAATGTCATTACAGCTTAATTTAGCTTTAACTAAGGCTACTTTGTTGGGCAGGCCGTTAACATTCAAATGTACAATTGAAATCGATTTACCGGAGTTCTGCTCAGGGTCAGGATTGACGTCAGAAGAACTGGGTTATCCTAATTATGCATATGCAAATCCAAGATCGTTTAGACTGACTGGAAATAAGTGACCCACTTTCACAAAGCCTCCTTAAGCTAAGGTGACCATAACTCTCATACCTTCAGTACTGGTCGCCATGGTAGTTAAGGTCACCTTAGCTTAAGGAGGCTTTGTGAAAGCCTGCCCTGCCGAGCATGCAGTCAGTATAGTAAAAGGCGTGCATCCTAGGCTTGTTTTCGACTGGCGCAGGTCTGGTATGAATTGAAAGGAAGAACCACAGACAAAATAAAACAGGTGAGTATTGTGGTAAGTATAATTTTGCAAGGTTTAGCTTTAATTATAATGCGACTTCTTTGTTTGGTTTAAATGACACCAATGTAGGCCCTGACACGCCTGTACATGGATCCGTGCACACTTCTTGTTGTTTAAGATTATTGTCATGTGCCACTCCTAATCCGTGCACACTGTTTTTCCTACTAGGTTTTATATTGCAAGCGGTTGCATAGTGGGTCCCTAATCGATATCTGTGTATAGTTATGTCATTCATGTTATCCCGTTGTTAAAAATAACATAGGGGGTTCTAGAATAGGGACCACACGCACAACACTGGAAGGAAGACTGCAGTGTACACAGTGTATTCAGGTTATTTAATGTATAAATATGTACAATCAGATTATGCGTTGGATAATGCGATCTTGCTTGGGTATTATTTTGATTTATAGAGATAATGTTTCTTGATCTGAACGTACAACTACAAACAACATATTTAGGATATATAGTATGAGGGTTAATGTTTATGCACACCAGCGGAAGACTGACTGTAATCAGCAATCCTGATATTAATATGTATATAACAGCATATAAATAGATAAAAGAATTAACGGGTTCGACGACCCTTGGCCACATACTGCTAATTTAGTATGTTAAGCATGGCCAACAGAATGGGGTTCATATAATTAAACTTTTGTAAGTCTCGGTCAAAAATAATTAAAAAAAAATAAAATAAAATAAACATACATAATAAAAAATATACTGATTAAATACAAAACAGACATGTCTATATCGTTGTATGGTAACTAAGATGGAACACAACAGGCGTCCAGAGACAAAGGGCATGAAATGTTCAGAAACATTTGTTTGTGTGATATTTTGGTTGGGGTTTAACGCCGTACTTAAGTTATTTCACTCACATGCTGACATGCCCGCCCAATGAGTGAAGGGAACCACCCCCGTCACCACTCACAACAAACAAAAGTATCACATGACAAACAAAGGACAGTCAGAGGACAATACAATACTTTACAAACGCATTGGTCTCCTGTACCTCCCTAGCTCAGAGCACCAGGGCAACATGATGTGTATGGTTGATTGTAGATTAACGCCTAAGGTTATTTCACACACAGGACGGCGTGCCAGACCAAAGGGTGAAGGACACCACCGGCAACAAGGAAAAATATCAAAGGACAAACATAGGACACTCGTAGGACGACACAAAGACCTCACAAACATATCAGCTTCCTGCTCCTCTTTAGCTCTGAAAACATCAGGGCAACAGGAAGCTCACTCCGACCAAAAGTTGTTTAGAAACAAAGGTAATTTAGAGACAAGGGCAGAAAAAGTTCAACACAACAACAGGAAAAGTTCAACACAAAGGCAGGAAATGTTCAGAAAGAAGGCATGGGGTTTTAGTTAGCATTGTGTTGGTACCGAGTATATTTACCAGAGGGTACACACGCCTGATATCTTTCGCAGTCACTAATAAACAATTTCAGCAGGAAGGGAGAGCTTGAAGGTCCTCCACATTCAACAATATAAATACAAAGCGACTTACAGTTATTCACAGTTATTTTAGACCAGACACTGTCATGTCCATTTCAACAGGTCGCTTGATTCGTAGAATGTCACCACCTTTCAGTTTGATGAACACGGTACCGTTACGAGTCCACGTATCTAGGACCTTGTTCTCTTTTTTAAGCTGACGTGCTCGGCGAGCCAAATTCGCACGGACTTGGGTAAGATCCTCGTTGATGAAGATTGGGGGTGCATTGGGGGGCTGCCTTTCACGGAGAAATTTCCGCTTTGACAAGAAATTTGTTTTGCTTTGGTAGTTAGAAAATTTATAAATAATTGAAGGAGTTTTGTTGGTTTCTGATGGCAGTCTATGACAGTTAGCTATATCATTTACGGTTAGAGGACATTCCATTGTTTTAGCTATATCAACAATAATAGATTCTGTGTCTTCACCTATTTCACATTTAACACCGTTAATTCGCACACTGGTCTTACGTGATTATTGCTCCAGGTCGTCTATTTCTCCACTGAGACGATTTATAGTGTCGTCTTTTTCGGCCAAACAAATTTCTAGTTTGTCAACTTTATCCTCCAAATCAAGTAATCGCTTACCGTAGGTGCTGTCTAGAGCCTGTTTGACGTCTTCAATAACACGATGGGACAGAAGTTGCACAACTGACGGGTGCTTCAGTGCTGATATTAGTTGTGTCGAAAGGTCCAGGTCCGTGTATGGATTAACTAATGGAGAACTTTGTCGTAGTGGCTGGACTTGACAAGTAGCATCAGGCGACAATCCCAGGTCTTCTATAAGGCTGGTGCACTTATAGAATTGATGCTGACAAAAGTTAGGGTTCTTTAGACTGTTTGGTCTTTGTTAATGAGGAGTCGCTTGATTCACGTCTACGTTTGTCCTGTTCAGGTAGGTCCATAGAGCCGTAGTCAATTTAGCACGGACTTTCAAGATGGCGACGGCTGCCAGTTTTTACAGTTGTCAGAATGTGTCCGTTTTCAATGAATTAAATTTATCTAGGCCTGATGCGTAAGAACACTGATGAAAGTTCAACACATTGTTCGAGACGCTATTTGTGACTTTTACCCATTAAGTTGGCCTTGGTCGCGGGAGCTTCTCACTCAGACGTGTTTACTGTTTCCGCCATCTTGATCATTACTAACAGTATATGTTTTACCCGCAATTATATCAGAAGTTCTTCGTTTAAAGTGTTCCCCTTTATAACAAAGGAGAAATAGGCAGTGACAAAGCAAATTAATTTAATGTTTGTTGTTTATGAATTCCATATCACAGGTGCGGTATTTTTACTCTTGTTACCATACAATAGACTCATACAATGAAACATGAAACAAGTCGCAAAACTTAAATGCCGATTTCTAGCACTTCAATTTTAACCAGATTCTATACATACAAAATAAAGGCGTATTTCTAGAAAACTATTTAATAGTATGTTAGAAATTTAAAATGTGTGCCATTGTAAAGACCACAAATATCAATCTACATGCAGTAAACGGTGCCTCATTTTTTGTAAGTTCGACCAAGATTTTTTAAAAGTTGTATCTTACATTTTTATAAGAATCTCCAAGGTGGGATAGGCAAAAAAAAATCCCCTGGGATCGTTCTAATCAAAATTTCGTAAAAATGCGGTTCAAGTTTACTGTTTACTATAGTTTAAGGATTATTCTACTCAGTTAACTAATATATTGAGTATTACTGTTATTGCATTTCGAGAAATAAACCATGAAAAATACAGTCTATTTTTTTCTATTGATATTTACTAATTTTGAAATATGTTTAGAAAAAATAATTTGATTTTCACCACATACACATATTTGTAATGCTGAGTATTCAAGCTTTTCAAAAATATATACACATATATGGTACAGCTTTATATTCTAAGAGACTAAATACAATTATGGGTTGTTCGGAAAATCGACGAAGGGGTCCAGTAAGACCTAAAGACTGGTCTATATGTTAGTTTGCGTAAGGCTATGAGCAAATCCATGTCCATCGAATATCAAATTTTAATATTTTTTGTGCTAACAAATATGAATATTTATGTATACCTTAAACTTTCACAAATACTATAGATATAATGCCTCCGACATCCCCTTATATAGTTATACTGTACATTCCTTTCTCTCACAGAGATTCGGTTGTATCTGGAATTTTTTGGAAGGGTTGGCTTATATAAACACCAATTAATTCGAGAATAAAAACGGCAATTCACCAGATAAGTTTTTATAGTTTCCCTACCATGAAAAGATTGGTTTTGCATACAGCCGTGTTGAGACTTACAAATAGAGCTTCAGTATCTAGCTACATTACCTTGTATCCCGCTGTGTAGATTCTTGATGACTTTCACAATAAATTGAGGAATATTTGCGTTCTATAATCTTTGTAGATAAGTTATCCAAGATTATTGGGCATTCCACAAGTCTCCTTAGCCAGCTACAACATGGTAGTGGTGATATATTTCTATAGTTTACTTAGCTCAATGAACTATGTTTTTCGTATATATATATCCTACTGTCGTGTTGCGGGACTATGAGAATTGAATAATAATGATTTTTAAGGGGTTTATTGACGACTGCCAGTGTACATGTATATGTTATTGTATCAAGTGTTAAAGTAGGTATATAGATATATCAATGTCAAAGACTGCCTTCCATTCACAGAATGTTTTATTCGGTACATCACGTGCATTTCATGGGCCTATTTACAGTTCACTTCTCCCAGCTTTCCTTAACCGCTCTGCTGAAAGAGATAAACATTGCATAAATCATCTCACACAGTGTTATTTATAAAACTATAAATTGCGGTGTTTAAGACATAGGCAATTATATTTTAACTTAGAAATAAAATCGCCGCAAAAGTGGAATATAATCAGATCAAATTAAAATACTAGTTATTTTCAGCTTCAATATGTTTTCAAATAGCTAAGCGAAGTCGAGCATAACGGCTTCTTGGCATGGTGCCAGACAGCTAGTCCAATGTTGGGCCAGCGAGTTATGATTATCTTACCGATAAACCAAACAGACCACATTTTGGTAGGGAGCTGGGCGAGCGAGCTTTAATTATCTTACCGATACACCTCCACATTTTGGGAGGATCGATTTACTCTATCGAGCAATATAAAAGAAATCATCTAGTACCAAACTGAAACAATCGCAGGAGATATATTGAATATACAACCGTAGTTCAATACATGCTCCCTATAAATGGGGAATTGAATTTGGCCTGATTGAACTAACCCAAATTTTAAACTTTTCATTTGCATATGAGGAACAGCAATAATAACTTCTTGAGTATTGTAATGTGACACTACGAAGCCCTTAAATGTTTCTCACACAACATCTCCGACGTCATGCGAGCGCCGCCAATCTGATAAGCACTTTTCTATTTTCAAATTAAGAGATAAAATGGTTCGCGTTGTGTGCAGAATTGACGGTCGTCATTAGCCTTATAAATAAGACCTAGGTCTTACGTTATAATATTCTCGGTTCTATCGGTCCTTGATCAGCCCCTGAGAACGAGTACAAAAAACTACAGACACGTTTCCTACCTTATATTTACCGATGCATGAGTCCTTCTTACAATCTAAAAATGGCCTAGATATTACAGGAAACGCCTAACAAAGCGTGTCAATCCTTGACCAAAGCGTCTCAATTCGTGGAAAAGCTTAACAAAGCTTGTTAGATCTTCATGCCAGATCGTAGCAAATCTTGAGACATCTTAACATAGCGTGTCAAATGGTGACAGACCGTGAAGACTGCATGGGGTCCCCGCTTTGAATAAAGCTCTGTTAAGCTTTCCTACGCTTTGAGTAAAGCTTTGCTGAACTTTATTACGCTTTGTTAAGCTTTGATACGCTCTCGGCGCTTTAATCAATTCGTGA
>JAVFBX010179605.1:0-14715 GCA_034783855.1 Mopalia kennerleyi
TTGAACGACATTTAGAAGTGGGGTAACATAATTATACACTTTCTGGATAACCACTTCTTGTTTTGTGATAGAACACTTGTTGTGTTCTATCACAAAACAAGAAGTGGTTATCCAGAAAGTGTATAATTATATATGACAATTGTTCCGTAACATTAGGTCAGACGAAAAAGCTAAACGACCTTTTCTCCAGCGTATGATCATGCATAGTCGAATTATCTAATAATAAAAGTCATTAGCAGTAGGAGGAATTATTTCAATCAGAATAAACTGATTTGCGACATACACTGTAAAACCTTCTGTATAGAAATACACCAATACAGCTTGTGAAAAGTAACAACACTTTTGTTTTTAAAGGTGTAAATAGGTGTAAAATTACATTGCTATGTTAATTTAGAAATGTCTTCAGGAAAGTTAGCAAAAAGTACCGTTAAATGTAAACACTAAATTTCGATTTAAATTTCCAACTAATATGTAGATGTAATATTAAATTCGGCTACTTTTGCCAAATACTTTACTGTTTCTTGTTTCATTCATAAGCAAATCTGTTTTTTACCCAACTCAATTTGTAGGTAATATTATTATACCCAACACCGTGCACTGGGTTATAGCTTTTGTCCGCGGAATATTTACACTGGTGTTTGTAAAACTTCAGTGTCTTCGTCACGCGGGGTTAACTCATATCCGTAATCGGCTGAACATGGATTTTCACTGCGTTCCCGGTTTCGAAAACGTCGAGGATACCAACACACGCAGTTGGTAGTAGACACCTGATCATCGCAGCCACTCCCACACGTGAGCATGTGTTGTTTGTTTGTTTTTTTAATATAAAACCCTCTTCCTTTAGTTAATGTTGTACTACTGCACTGTAGTCAATCACTTACCGTGTCACCGGTACCCCAATTACCGATCTACAAATTAGATCTTCGGTTACATATACTAGTATACAAAACATATCTCAAGACAACAGTGCTGTAGTAAAACTATTTTATAGTACCTATACAATATTTTTCTGCTGTTATATATTTTAGCAAAATAATTTGATATGACTTGAAAGTTTTAATATTTTAAACTTTATGCCTATTGTACATACATCAGCAGACAAATGGTAATAGATTTGTTTTAGAATTTCAACACAAAGATGCTTTTGTACAAATTCCTAAACGCTAAGAAATTTGAGACACTGAATATTCATTGATTAATGGAAGACATTTTTTATTTACATGTTAAATGTATTTATAAATATATGCTGTTGTTTGTTTTTTGGGGGTTTTTTTTGCATATGACCCAATCAACTACTGGTAACCCACATACTATTGATCATAAATTAATGTATTCTATATTGTCACTTAAAAATTAAACTTTTGCTAAACGGTACTCAAGACAATGGCTTCTATTACATGGTTTATTGTTTTCCAATTTTGTACAATAGCCTATGATAAAACTTTTTTTTTTCAAATTACAAAATCTAAAAATAGTTTCCCACTGTATGAAATTTGTTCAGTGTGACGTTATGGTTTGTGAAGAATCCGCGGCCAGCCATGCAGGTTTTGTAATAGATGTTATACGTATCATCAATATTAGTGAAGAGAACAAATATCTGCAGAAGCTTATTCAATTATAACTTAAGGTATGTTAGCAGATTCTGTGATTTTCGGGTGTTGTGCTTCTTTTAAAATTGGTATGTATTATTTATTGCTAGCCTGCTGGTGAATAACAAGGACGTTAATTGGACCAAATCTCTTATTGGTTGGCTGAGACACCTTAGCGCTAGTGTTGGTTCTGTGGCTTAGTTTGGAAATTTTGGGGTCTGTCCATGCATACTCCATGGATCCATGGGTCCCTTGGAACTCCAGAGCCCTTAGTGGCTGAAAATGCAATCACTTCAATCAGGTCATTTCTAGCGTGGAATTTCCTGTCAAGTTTTCATTCTTCTTTGTAGGAGTGATCTAGTCTAGTGCCAAAAATGCCACAAAATTAGTTGAGTGTGTGGTACGTTCAATGATTCGTACATGGTCACTGTTCATTTATGACTAATTATATAGATATTAAGAGATGCTTGAATGTAAAACTGTATGTTTTATTGTAGCCCAGCAGTCTCATTGTGGCACATGGGACATGGTAGAGGGATGGAACACATGAATCCACATAGCAAGACACAAGTGACATCCAGCAGTGGCTGTTCAATGTTCATATATATATATCATATACAAAATTTTGGCTATGAAAGTTTACCCACATACTTGAGCATGTAGGAAGTCAATTACGGTCACCTTGACCGCAATGCTTGACACTATAGTTTATATTTATCCAATCAAGCTGTTACATTGGATAGTAGAAAAAAATAGTAGGATGTAAACAGCAGTTGGCAAATGGTGGTTGTGACCGCACTTCGTTGAATAAAGTAATCATTACATAATATACTGCATATTAAATGATTTAAATCACAAGTATACGGTAGCTTTGTTTAAACATGTGTATTGTGGATAATCTAAAGCTTGTGTTGGAAAAGAACAGCTGCTTTGAATAATTATCAATTTCTGTCCAATATCAACAACTGACATTTCTGTTGGAATTGTTAAGTTCAAATTGCTTCCATTCGTTAATAACGCTTTTGTTGGGAGATGAACTTTCATCTCCAGATAAAAATAATCAGATGTATTTTGTATGTAGTTGTGATAAAGTTATCACGGAGCATTCCATTAGCATTTACTTTAAATATTAGCCATTTATTCTTAGCTGGTTTTTTGATCTGGTATAGAAAAAACAGCATCCTTCTGATATCAGAAAAGCAAATAATGTGAACACACCACAATTTAATCCCAAATATTCAATACCAGTGAGTATCTTTCCTAACCGGAAATACTTGTTAGTTTTTTCAATGAAATTGAAACTGACAAAACTGTCATATTTCTTCAATTCCTGTTTATTTCTTTATATATAATGTACATTGCCATAAAATCTGATGTAATAAAACCTAATTATGTACAGTACGAACTAGTATGTCTTAATAAGTTTTAATTAGTGTTCTAGTTTTAGAATGTGACCCTGATATCACCCTAGTGCTCTCTGGGCGCATGCGCCCAGAGAGCAGGGGCGACACAAAGCCGAACTTCTGGAGCGCCTTGCGCTGTAAATTTGCCCACTTTGTCTATTTGGTTCAAGTCAACAATGAAATCGGCATTCAAAGAACCTGGAGAGACGGTTTATTTACAATGGTTAGCACAGCAGTTTTATACCAATGGCAACTATTGGCAGACAGTTGGTCAATTAGATTACCATGGAGTTAGCTGTTACACCACGGCGTTCCTCTACTGCCAATCCGATAGTAAAGTTGCAGAAGGAGGCCATTAATGCACCACGGACCAGATCATTTTTTTGATGCAAATAAAAAATTAACGAATGTTAAGAAAAAAGAATTGGCGGATGCGATAATTTTACAGTGATTTAAGATTTTAGACCACAGCAGTTTTAAGTGTTAGTATACTATGAAATCGATAGTCCAATAACAGAAGGAGGCAATCAGGTAAAATTGGTTTTAGCGGTTACACCACAGCAATTATAAGTGTGTTTATACTTTCAAGTGAGTAGTAAAATAACAGAAGAAGGCAGTTTATTTACCATAGGCTCACAGATTAATACAGTAGTTTCATCTCTATATGTGCCAATATTTCACGCGTATAAATACAAAACGAACTGCGTGTGATTTTACAGTGAAACGTCACAAAATTGCCAGCCCTTTTCACTGTAAATTAACATTATCACTTTTTACAGCACACGTATATGTGAATTTACAGCGAACAGTACTGGTCACAAAATTTCCAGCACTGTTCACTGTAAATATTCAGAGTAAATTTGTACAGTGTAGCTAACCATATAATAAATGATACAACACTTTGTCCTAATCTAACGGACAGTTTGACTTATTTTCAATTTTAAATGTACTGTAAAGTATAACATGTATATGTACTGTCAGTTTAAATCCTTCGAGTTTGGAGGAACGATTAAGGGTCGGCTGTTTACGCTATATATGAAATGAACTCAAAGTCATTCAATGCTGAATAGAGAGGATATTTACAAAGGCTTCATAATTATAACAGATTGTATTTATCAACTTAATGACGTTCTCTCTCTGGTTGTTATTTTCCCAATGTTTCTCGTTTCTGTTTTCTATAATCCCACCATTGTTCTTATAAAAATATCTTGTCAAACGCATCGATCTAATAAAAAATAGAGTACGTGAAGTGAGTTACATGACAATGCCTTTCTGTGACATGACCTTTTCAAGGAACACTGCCTTGTATTTGTGAGTAAAGTTCGATATCCACTCGATTGATTTTCTACCAAGAAATTCCCGGGACTTGAATAACGGCACGACAAGATGTTTTTACAATTGATCACAATATAAAGTCGTGGACAAGACGACAGTTTACTTTACTAGCTTGGAGCATGTTCAATTATGTAACCATATAGTAAATCACTAAGCTAAAGCCTGTCTGATTGGTATTCGCCGTGAGTTGGTCCCATCTAACAGATTGTCCTCAACTATCATTAATTGTTAATAATATTAAATTCGGGATGACGGCCATGTTTATGTGAATTTTTCTTATGGATTTTGTCCTGTTCCAGGGTTTTTTTTCAATGACCGAAACTGTATATTTTCAAGCGAAAAGATCACTATTAAGTCATGTATAAATGGTACAGACCAAGGAGGCTTTGGGCGCATGCACACGGTTTGATTTGTAAAAACGATTTCAAGTGAATTTCTTTATTTGCCAAGTGTTAATTTGTCCACTGTTTCGTACTTTTTTTCTTGACCAATCAAAATACCGCATAAACGGGTAATCCCTCAAGTCGTAACTATAAATCGTTCCATGCGATTGCTCGTTTATGTGAGTGGCAGTGTTCAGTGTTTCTTTTACATTTTGTCCAAATATATAATGGCGTTAATCTGAGAGGTCGAGGATATACCATTTTCACCTTTTTTCTGGTTATGCTATTTTTAACGATTATAATACAGTTATATCAGCTGGAATCATTGTATACGTGAAGCTTAATTTTCGATTACCAGAACACTGAGTATGTGGAAGGCTGTAGTGGGTTTCCTGTTATCTACAAAGGGCAACATGAAACTGATCTGATTTAACGTCTTGTGATTATCTTTGTCTTACCTGTTTGTTGCTAATGATTTCACGAGTGGTTTCTGTTACTCACGTTATGGAACAGTGTCTTATAAGCATTAATGAACTAACCCATAAAAACGAAAAACCCTAATAAATCAAACACAGCCGATTGGTTAAACACAGGTTTCCAAAGGCGATTGTATACTGCTCAGTATGAATGAACATTCAAGCCCCATGTGGTGCCCAGTTATTTAATGTTCATTAATTGTAGTTCCTGGTATTTGAACATCTGAGCTTACGCGCAAAAAATAGTCTGACGCCAAAAGCAGTATCTATATTTTCCAATGCTTGACACAGATAAAACGTGGACACAAGGACCCAAAATACAAATAACACATTGCTGGTTGCTTCTTAAGGTATATGTTACGCATCTATTATATTGTGCAATCATCTTCTAAGACAAGAAGATATGTAAATGAAAGTGTCTATGTGGATTAAAGTTAAATCGAAGTAATTTACAGTAAAATTCACTTGGCATAAATACAGTTTTAATGTTTAATCCTTTCGTTCAGGCTATAGATGACGAATACAATTACCTCGCGATTATATTTATTAAAATAATAAAACTATGACTCTCTATAGCGTGGAGACTATCTGATAAGAGAAGCCCATAAAATGAAAGGTGTATGGAGTATCGAGCTTGTGTACAACTGTTGCACTTAAATATAAACATTGTTATTAAACAATCATCTCATTAACCTTAAGGTTAGCTTCAGTGTGTTCGATTTGAGTACACACTTAGAAATAATGGTTCTTTGACGGTTCTTTGCAAAAGAGGATGGTTCTGTATGGAACCATTACGACAAAAAGGGTTCTTTGATACAAAAAGAAAGGGAAAAATACTAGGAACTGCTGCTTTGAGGGTTCCATACAGAACCCAAAAAAAGGTTCCACTAAAGCCGTGACTGAACAACCTTTAAATGTTCAATTTGAGCCATCGTTTTCTAAGAGTGCATGTTATATGTTATACGCGTGTCTTTTCTCTCTGTGTATTGGTCCTGTCGTTATATGTTTATTAGAATGTGATGTGAAAATACATTGATCGGAGATTTGTATTGTTAGTGTTCACGGAATTAATTACACTGGGTTAACCGGGACAATACTTAATAAATGTTCATGATATCGGTATGATCTTTTTCAAAGAGCCATGTTTGAGAGTTATTGTGACCAAAGATCGAATAGATCGATTTGTTGCCACTGAATTACTGGAAACCTTGCAAAGATTAAGTCTGTTTTGACAATTATAGACGGTATGATGATTTAATCGAAGCGCGGGTTAGCGTTGACATTTATTGCAGATGCCATGGGATAATAGATATACAATATACTATTCGTGTGAGAAAAATTTATAACACTACTCGAGATTAAGGTTTATAAAGAAACTTGTCTCTGGGAGTAACTAGTATCTAGAACATAAGATTATTTATCGAGTTCAATTGATCCACATCCCTGTGCCAGTGTGATTGCTTTTAGAAATATATATTTATTGTACATATATTAATTTGTTTTTAAATGTGAGAGAGAAAATCTGTTTGCTTGCCTCCAATCAATATCTTCCTCTACTTCATAGACTTAAAAGATAAAAAAAAATATATAATTAAATAGCGTCCTTTTACGTCTGTGACACACTTATTTATGGATTTTTTGTTTCTTCTTTAAAAAAAATAAATGGTGTCAAATGTGACAAACTAATCAACAGCTACATTCACTTGGCATCTGTACTTGTGTTATACCAACTTGCATTATGTCCCTGGCATAGTTTTGCCAATTGATTTAAAGGATACAGTTATGTTAACAATATATCAACTTTAGTTCTTATTGAGATGGTTTGAGGATATACCGGCGAGTTCAAGTTCAGACATATACATTTATTTGTTTGATCGGAGTTTAACGGTGTATTTAAGGATTCCATGAGTTATCTCACATAAACTATAGTTCATAAATTGAAACAATTCGAATAAACTGGAGTCGTAGAGCGCGGCACGGAGATCCCAGACGGTAGTATTGATCGGTGGCCATAAGACGTACGTCCATGTACGTCTTATGGTATATGTTATCACGTATGTACGAAGTGAATCGCAGACTGATAACAAAGCTGATCGGCATGTTAATCCTAATTCAGCTAAAAGTCTTAAATACTTTAAGGTTTCTCAGACCTTTAATTATAATGACCGTGAAGAGGTGATACACAATTTAAATACCGCAGTCTATCAGGCATTATATGGGTAATCCAGATGCCATTATGGTTATACATTAAAATATGATTGACGCACTTAGTTTAAAACAGTGATAACCAAGGTAAACTAAAACTATAATAGACCTCTGACGCATTACTATACACGCATGATTTTATATCTGTTTAAAAAGTATACTTCGGCATGTAGTCCAATATATTAACCCGTACCGTGCAGAGTGACTGGAATTGTTCGATAGGCTGTGATTCCCACTGAATAATTTGACTTAGTAGACCAAAGTCACAACTCCGAGAAACGACTTGTCGTTTCTCGAAGTTGTGACTTTGGTCTACTATTGTTCAATAGGCATAATCAACTTTTGTTGGTTGCATGCAGAAGCGATTAAACGAAGGTTAGGAGCATACTTAGTAGTCAATTACAATTTTATTTTATTGTCATTTAACACTCGGGGGAGTACTTCCTGGACAAACTTGTAGTAGGCTTGGATTGAGTGTCAATTGTGAAATATTGTCCTACAATTATATGAGTTTTTACAACACGGATAAGGACGCAGTGCGTGACAAACCAATGCCTTTTTTAAAATTGGTTGTATGTATATCGGTATCGTCAGTACCTCCTTGAGATAAACTGTAGGTATATAGATATAGACGTTGAGAGTAGACGTGGCTCTGTTCTTATCTAGCCAACATATGATCCAGAACAGCCCGGCTATAATCACCCATAATTGCTGTGTGTTTAACATATATGTACTTATAAACACAGAATGGCGTTCAGCCTTCGTTTACTTTTCAGTTAGTGACGTAGACTATGACGTTACTTGTGTCCCAATTGACTGATCAAACACATACAGTATTATGGGGAAGTACCTATAGCCGTTGGCCTTCGACTAGCTAACGGGTAGAAACATAACCCTGGTTGTACGTGTTCCTTGTAGAACCGTTTCTCTAGCATTCTCCTTCACCCTGGAATTTACCAGCTCTAGTTTTGCAGCATGAAATGACAGTGTAGGCACACACGCCGGAGTTGTGTTGCTTTTTTATTAACCATAGTGACAATAGTGAGAGGATGACTAGAACAATCTCCGGGAGGAGTTAATTATATGAGCCAAGCCATTTACCATATCACGGTAAGTGTGCACTGATAGAAATGTTAAGCCATCTAAGTACCCCGAGCAATTTCCTGGTGCTCCTTGAACCAGGGAACGACAGCTCTGTAACACAGCGATAAGCTTCCGTATTGACTTTGTGCGCTGGTCTGTTCAGGGGCGCAATAGATGGCTTCCAAAGAACAGTAAATATATAGCTACTTTACAAGCCGTTATCAGGCAAATGTTTGACGTGCAGACAGAACATGATTGCCTGTGATATTACTATATCTAATTGGTGGGATTTACTAGATACCCTGTTCACAATGTGACTCGGTCTCTTCTATTCTAATCGAGTTTCCCCTAACATTACCAGTTTCGCACCCATCCATCTTTCCCGCCGTGAGTATGGCATACAAGCTATCGGACTTTATTGTGATCAATGAATACGGTAAGCTTGGCGACAATGTAAACAGTTAAATGGTATCATTTATCTTATCTGATCTAATGACATTTGCTTGCGCAGGGAGTTAATGTTGTGGGTTTTTTTTCTCCCTCTCTCTTTTATTTTACCTTGTTCAATAACCTGATGCCTAACATTGAAGTTGGTCATACTGCCCGTACAGTATTTGCATGTCCGCTGTCAAAAAGAATCAATTCACAAAATTTTGAATTAACAACATTATTAGCTGATAAATATAAGCACAACAATTGCATCAATTTTACGTATGAGATAATTGACACATTAACTACTTCATAGAATTACGAGTTTAGAATGTCCGATTTATTACAATTCCATCGGTGAATATTAAATCAAGGGAATTTCAAATATGTGAATATCACATCACATTACATCAAACTGATGTGATGTGACCTCAATAAATTTTTACGATTGATAGATTGGTGTTTTACGCCGTGCTTGGTAAAGGGAATTTCCCTGATATGACAGAGTTGTATCCCAATAATTGACACTCGCATAACCATGTCAAATGTTTTGATAATACTTGAGATTTAATATTCCTCCAGTGTTAAGTAAAGACAGCATTTCTCCTCTCCAAAACAAACTGCCCTAATCCAGTGGCGAGTACCAATAGTAATGATACTGCAACCCTATGTACACTGTTAGAATAATATGGTTGCTCCGCTCTGCAACCATTCAATTGAAATAGGAATTTCTTATGAAATAAATCTTTAAATTACAAGATTGACAACAAGTCTTCCGTTTACTCGTGTAACTCCTTTGGCATTCTTTCGTGTTTTGTTTGCAATAAGTTTAAAATGTTTCAATAAACCTTTTTTAAATTGCTACAATCTCCCGTTTTATGAACCTGTGATAGCATCCTCTTTTGCCGTCTGCGTTACAGGTGTGCCCATGTTAGATACAATGAATGACCAGATATATAGCTGCCGTGAGATTAATGATTGATTGACTGGACCTTCTCGTTTTATTAGGCCTGGAAAACTGTTTTAAGTAGAGCAATGGGAATTTGAAATAAATTATTTCCAATTCACCAACCTATAGCTAATGTTATATTCACAGTTTCCGTTTGATGCCTCCCTATATTCCCTTATACCCCCTGTGCTAATAATTCCATCCAGGGTGTTTAACTGTTTGTAGACGTATCTTCATGATGTCTCTCAAATATGCAATGTGGCGCGATTGGCCGTAAACTAGTCTATTTTTTTTTTTAATTAGTTTTAACTTAACTGTAGTCATTTCACAATGGGCTAAACCTCGCGAGATTGTCGTTACTGTGGTATACCATCACTACCCTCAGTCGTTATATATTGTTTGTTTGTTCAATTGATTTTTTGAAGTCGTTCTCAAGGGCACTTCACTTATATGACTGCGGATTTTTCACTTCTCATTGTCCCTTGCTTTAATACGGTGGATATATTGGATGAAATATCGTTAAAAAAATGACCTCTGCGATTGATTCACTCGTATACCGGAGCCCAATAGACGGAATCGAGCTCGTGAGCGGTACATCGAAATAGGGCCAGTGAGCGGACACGCTTACCACTGAATCGATATCAATGATTGTGAATCTGCACTTAATAATCCATTTTGTTTGGTTGGAGTATATACGGGCGTATGCCCACTATATATCCGTATAATTCAAAATGGCTTATAGTAATATACTATACGTAAGCCTAACATCTGATTAGGAGTACATCATAGTCTGAACCCGAAACAGATTGACACTTTTGAATCTGGACTATGTTTATCAGTTGATTTGAATTAAAAAATGAACGTCATAATGGCGACGATTGTATCACGTCCGAGGTGATGTTAGATCCAGGTACCGTCATTATATAGCACACGCTAAACTGACAAGATGATATGTGCAGCATATTCCAGGACTTCTGAGTGGTCCTCTCGGCGTTCATATAAGTGAGTCACACGATGTGGCTCCGGGCGTTCATAGAAGTGAGTCACACGATGTGCCTCCGGTAATCGTGGGTGCGGTTTTTACGAGGTTTCCTCTCAGTTTTCCACCGTTATTATATAGGTAAGGAACATTGTGAATTGGACAATCAAACAAAGGAACAAAATTAATTACACGGGGCACACATATATGCAGCTACCACCATCACGGCGTGCGTTTGTTTGTTTCATTGTTAGGTGTTTAACGCCATATTTAAGGTCATTTCACTCATATGACGCTATTCTAGCCCAATGCAGGATGGTGAAGGAAACAACCCTCGATCGACGCCACTGGAAAACAAATATTCAACGACAGATCGGTTTCTTAAATCGTAGCCCATTAGTTCCACTAGCACCAGAGCTGCAGGGAATCCTCTCTCGATTTGAACCACTTACGTCCTGCGATGTGATGTAGACCAATATATAAGTGAATAGTTCGATTAACAAACATGGGTGTATACATCGGCCGTATAAAGCATAAACTGTCATGACAGGAAAAAAAATCTATTCGCATTTGAAGGAGTAAGTATATCAGATTCTTAATAGCGTGGGTTGTTATCCCCCCGAAGGGCATGGTCATGTATATATGTAAGATTTTTTAGATTACCCGGCAGGCCAAGCTGTATGTGATCATGCGCACATAAAGGCGAATAACAATAAAAGGTTCCCTTTTGTCACCGATCATTGCCAGTGACAACATGTGTGGACATTGTATGGCGGGCAGATCTGTCAAATAGGTCTGTCGTACCGGATATAGTGGTCTTGGTCGGAAAGTCAGGGCTGTTTTCTTACGAGCTAATTGAAAAGCCGTGTCGAGCCATTACTCAGGTATGCTACACGTTTAATTGAACCGATGGATCGAACACTGCAGCCCCGAGCTATCCAGTCTGTGCGGGAGCGTGCACTAGGAGTTTCCAGCCGTTCTCCAAGCTTCAGGCTGGGTAAATTGCTAGAGCTGACTATAAACTGTACATCACGATGAAACATGCGTGAAGTTAATGAAGACTCAGTGTCTATACCGTCCCGTCACACCCTAGCTACAGTGGTGTGTATGCAGGCTGCTGTCACAATCCATTCAGCTGACAAACTCACCATTTAGATGGCCTTTGTTTGGTTTCGCTATTAGCAGATTTGTGTTCTTTAATAACGTTTTCTTAGATGCCACATATTGACTTTCTTGGTAAGAAATCAAATGGTGGCAGACTTGATCCCCAGCCAACATGATCAGGCGACAAATTGATAATCGTGGTAGTCAGTCGACTTTCAATGCATCAGAGCAATTGCCAAACACCAATATAAAGACTGTTGATTCCATACCGAATAGGCCTATTCTTACAATTCAACGAAATACATGCTCACATCTAATAAAGGCTAAATTATCCCTACAACTATATACATTAGGGGATAAAGTACAGCATCGTCATTGTTTAACTATACATAGGGCCTAGATCTATAATTTTAAACAACATTAACAAGGATGTAGGTCATATTAAAAGTTGAATTTAACATTACGTATTTTCACCAAGGTGCAAGAAAATTGAAAATATATCGCTAACAAATTAATTCATTTACTTTGTTTAATTCCCATTAATGCCTATATAATTTAAGTAATGTATTGATGCATCATAATAACGTAAAGGAACATAAGATGTAAGAATGATGGTCCGGTTTCCATTGAGACCATATCAACAGACATTTTTATAGGCGTAAGTCCAAATAGCCGTTCGCTGTAATTTATAAATATGTGCACAACACACATATGTTTGACGGATATACAGTCCTTTGTAGTGCTTGGTCGGTTTACACAGCCAAGTCATAAATTGTGTTAGCTTTGATGTCTTTTGCTTTCTTTTTTAGGTTGTGCGATTCACGCCTGGGCAAATAGTCATGGCTGACCTTTGAACTTGTGATGAGTAACCTCTGACCCTGGCTCACGTCGTCGCGCGTATTACCCAGAATTCTTGTGTTTAAGTCAGACTGGAAAACAAGATGGCTCAACAGCGATCGTCTGTGTCACGAAGGGGCTCAAAAAATGACACAGAGAAAGACGACGATGACACTGAAAACAATGGCTATGTGCAGATTTTGGTCAAACCACTGGAACAGGGTAGCTGTAACATAATTCTCAATTGGCTCGGTGGGGAAAGTGTGAATTTCACCTCGCAGCAAGTCGGTGCTTTATACGGCTTGGGAGCTGTCGTAGGCAGTGTATGTTTATATCAGCTACTGAGGTGCGATTTAGTATTACTCTTACACCGGCTGTCAAGTCTGGTTGTCCCGACTTTCACTATTGTCTCCGCTTTTTATTGGCTGTCTTTATATTTTCGAAAAACATGGAGCACTACCAGTATTTATTTATTATTTTCCTCGTGTTATGTCGGGGAAACTGTGTCTCATTTTTTTGTGGGTAATGTCCCTGATACGGACGGGTCGTCTGTTTCACCAGTCCCCAACTCCTCAATACAACCGCATGTCTCGATGGTCGACCAAGCACTCGATCCATCAATAAACTATGTTCTACAACCAATTGTTTTATTTATTTTACTTCTGTCTGTAAGTTTTGCCAGTCTCTTTTCCTCATTGGAAACTGCTCACAGTGCCGTTGTGATAGTTTGGGTGAGTGTTTGTCGTTTTTTAGCCTGTACAACGTTGACAGTTTTACCATCTGGTTTAAGGCCTTATGTTGCCTACACCTGTGGCTTTGTAGGAATTTTAGTTTTCAAGTACATGGAAACTGTTCTCAGGCCCCCAATAAACAACTTTATGACCCAGGATGGGAAAATTCCTGTCATCAAAAGGCGGCGATCTAGTTCGTCAAGTGCTCATGGATTTTCCAATAGATCAGCGCGCAGGACATCACTTCCCGCTCTCATTCAGAAAACTCAGGTAAGGCTTTGTTTACATTTTTCTTAATATTGACATGTTGCTTTTCCAGGAATGAAGCTTCAATCTCTGTCTAGAAATGGGCAGTGAATTGAACAGAACTTTGGCTTGCTTTGATTGTAAATATTTGATTACCTCAACCGTAATTCACAATAAATATCTAAGTATCTCCAATAGTGCAGCTGTACTTGAATAGTTGTGGACATAATTAAATAATGCAATTGTGTAACTTTATATAACATTCGTAAGACTACAAATACACGCAAAATTATTGATGCGGACTGTATCTCGTATGATGTAAGCTTATGTATTATAAGATTCTGTACATTATGACAAACTGACTGTCACTTGAATATTAATTTAGAAGGGATGGGGGCAATTTGTTTTCTCTATTTAAGTACACCAGAGTTATGGGTTTTTTTTATAATTTTGGCATAAAATGTGATTTTCATATTAAAATCATGCACCTGAATACATTGTCTTTGAATCAACAAAAGCTAGTGTCACAGTTGTTACAACAGGTTAATAGTCAAAAAAAGGGTGCTTGAGACTGTCTCAAGAGAATGATTGACATGGCCTCACATGTATGTCAAAATTAGATCCAGGTACCGTCATTATATAGCATATGCAATACTGATGGTACAGCTTCATCAAAATTCATCTTGCATATTAAGATTTTTTATCCAAACTACACAGAAATACAAATCTTTCAAAATGAATCAACCTGAAAAATGTCTGTTGATATACCTAACGCTTTCATTTTAAAGCTCTTTACCTGCACTCACCAATTTTTTCCCTTGTATAAAGTCCAAAAGTTTTTCTACCAACTAGCTTTCAAATTCTTCTTACCTAATTCCCATGCGCCTTTGTTCATTCACAACATCTGGCATAAGGTTAAGTCCTATGGTCAGACCGTGCTCCACTGACGAAGGCTCATGGGAATCG
>JAVFBX010179616.1:0-14715 GCA_034783855.1 Mopalia kennerleyi
GATACTTTCTAACTAACTGCAAAATGTGTCATATGCCTCCAAGACACAAATTCTAGGCCATACGAATAGCTTCTTAATACGTAATTTCTAAGGACAAATTTTAGGTGATTTAGAGTACGAGGAAATAGTTAAAAGGTACTGACTGGGCTCTTAAATGTAATGTTATTTTGTTGAGCTAGTAATTGAAAAGTTATCAATAGTACAGTAGGCCTACAGTAGAGACAAGTACAAAATAGATGGTAGCTTTTGTATAGCCAAGAAACCAAAGTGTGAATCACGGTTGAGGCAAACAACATTTTCTCTCTATAATAAGAATATAAAATGAACACCTCTTCATATTGGTCACAATCTAATTCATTATATAAAAAAATAAAACACATTGAGGTGTTACTCATTATTCGGTTTTTAACTTTTTTTTAGTATCTATAAAGTCCAAAAACATTTTTCTTTTAAGAAGCAGTCTTCCATCACAAGTGAATATAAATATTTCAAAGTTAACTCTGTTTTAAACATACTCGTGCACACTTAGTATATGCATTGTAATATTCAGTACTTTTGGCATTCTATGTTCCATTGTACTCATGAACACTATATATGCACTGCAATATCAAGTACTTTTGGAATTCTTTTTTTTCGGAAAGAAAAAAGATCAAACAGTTAGATTATGTAAACATAGGTCAATTGGCCTGGAACCAAATACCCCTACAATAAATACTTTCTTCATAAATAACACACTAAGTTCACAAGCATGACAGTTTACACAAAACACCAGATTATAGATAAAACTCTGGACCATTGTTGTATAGAGTTTACAGACAGATTTAAGTATTAGATCTCTGAACATGCCCCTGGGCCAGGTGATAAAAGAGGCCATTAGTGGCTTTACTGGTCAAGCGGTCAGTGAAGTCTGAAGGGCAGTGGTGTGGCTGACCAGCACTGAAAGGTGGACAACAAACAACCAGACAAACCATTGTACCTCACATCACCATTAAAATCACTGAGGAAATCAGTTACTTGTATTCTGTACCTATAAACCCCAAACTCTTCACACCTTTAATTATTTATTGCCCATATCTGCCAGGTCTGGACCAATCAAAACACTTCCCTACCTGACCATGACACTTATTACTCCCCAGACAGAGCCATAAATTGAAATTTATTACTTTACTCCCACTAATCCACAACCATTTGTGTAGTGGTAGAAAGTTAAAATTAGCAACAATAAATAGAAATGTTTAAGGAAACAAAACAGGCAATAAACACCTGATTTTAAACAGTTACTGAGAATGTGTGAAGTTTGATTTGAGACCACATAGTTCACATGACAACTCAATTAAACAAAGTGATTTGCATAGCAAGCTGAAATTTCCCCTGATCTGGGCCATGGAAAGACTACTGCTATCCTGTCAAACATTAACATGTAAGTTGCATGAATGTAAATAGCAATAGTAAAGGGAGTCAAAATAAGAAAACCAAGTTTTATTTCTAGCATTTATGTACTTACTTTGACAGAGAGCATTCTAGTTGGTTTTTATTGTGGGTCATGAATATCAGAAAACATTAACGAAAGAATTCTTAAATAAATCCCACTGTGAAACGGTAAATATTTCAACAATATATGCAACTAACTATTTAAAATGTGAAATTTATTATTCAATTAATCACAATTAAACATTATTTCAGAGATTAAACTTCTGATCATATGATCCACTGCTATCATGTCTTTGTGAGCTGAAGCTGATAGGTTAAAAAAATCAATCCCTTGGGAAGTCATGCAACCACACAACCCTAGTTCAAGTGAAATCTCATGTCTTGGGAATACATTTTGAAAACAATTGATGTGCCCCATATATGTGTAGCATTTGGAGAGAAATGTGTGATCTTGCATTTATTTAAGTGATAGTGAGAAATTTGACATTTTTATCCAGAAATGCAAAGGCCATACATATCAATAATTTAAAAACTTGATCAGTTCTATAAATGGTATACTGCATAGACAGGGCACTTCTGGCAGGTATTTTACACACAATGGATTGATATGACCTTTAAAACACAATTTAAACTGAGTCTCAAGTATGACAGGTAGAAATTAATATGAGATGTTTATACCCACTCCAAATTGTCGAAATAAAATATGTAAACAGTTCCTGGAACTCTGGGACTTAAAGTATTTTAACACCATCTATAATATCATCCAGATGTTTGTACTGGATGACTGGGGTATGTTGTCAGTAGACCATGTTTAACAGCTTAAGGGTGAGGAATAAGGTCAACAGATACTGGTCAGTTTACTGTCACTGGTCAGTCCTGACAGTCTGGATATCAGGCCTGCCTACCCTAGAAGAAATTTATGAGTAAAAAAATATTTTTTTAAGAGTATTTTCTTACCGTTTTGTGTATTTTTGTGTAACAGCATAGTACAGAATATTAATTTTTGTGTGTATTTTGATGGCCTATTGGTGTATTTAAAATAAATTATGTGTATAAAATACTGTAGAATACACCAGGTAGGCAGGTATGTGATTGGAGGGAGGAGGGACGAGCAGTCATGGGGCTGTTAGGTGGAAAACAGTGGAATATGTTGATTGGTGAGCAGGTTGTTGGGAGGAGTTGATCTGTGTGGGAAAGAGGTTTCCAGGCAACTTTGGTGCTTTATTTCTCATATTGTCCAGATATACAAGCGTTTTTGTCGCATTTAGGTTACCTATATAAAGTTATACACCCTTCTGTAGATAATTTCCATAGTTCCAAAATGGTGTTAAAACTGTTTGGCTAAGGACAATTGGTTTGAAATTTAACAATACTTACATGTAGCAGTGGAGATTAATTTCTCCACAAAGCAGAACACTTGATATTTTGTTAAGTGAAAAACCCTTGAGCAAAGCGTAAAACACCAATCAATCAGTTGGGAAATAAGAATATTCGACTATTGTGGATCTAATTGTGTGAGCTTAAAAACAAATTGAAAGTAGTTAGCATGCATGGTACTAGTATCTGTACACTGTATAAATAGCTCAAAATGGTCAATATATACAACACAAACAGTAATGGGGGCATAACTGACTTGCAATCATTGCAACAATTTTAATTCTTGACTTATCAAGATTTACTGTGATTAAGGTATTTCAATAATTCCATGGGCAAGACCCATGTAGCTCTAACAACAGCAACCTTTGAACTTTTGCCCATGAAAGTGAAGCAGGTCATGGAAAGGTTGTCACTGATGTGACATCACAAGAAAAGACTGTTGTGATGTAACCAAGATTACACCACAGTATCTACCATTGTTCTGGGTTATATCTACAAATATATCATGTGCTCTCTACAACTTATGTCAAGTTAGCCAGTTCAAACCGTTAAAAAAAGTGTGAGTCTTACACCATAGAAACAGATCTACCTCCAGCAGAGCGTGTCCAGCTGTCAACTTAACTATAATTAATGAGCTGTTTCTGCAACAAGAAAGAAGTATAACGCTTTTAAATATACCCCAGGCTTTAAGATAACAGCTGTGCTTGTGTAAATTATGATAGTTAACCATGACTGTACCAAACATAAATGCTGAAACAAGGAAATTCATATTTCATAACTGAAATGACAGGATAAGGGTTTAAAGGGTGAAGGAAATCCTCTTTGATGTCTGGGACAACAAATAATGACAAAATACATAGACCTATCACAGAATAATACTTAATGCAGTGATTTAATAGGCATGACATCACAACTTGTTTCCCCCTCAGCTTTATGGACACCTGTGCTCCCCTTGGCTCTGAGAACATCAGTACACATCTTACCTCTAAGAACACCAGTGCACCCCACAGATCCAAGAACATCAGTGTGCACCCATAGCTCCAAGAACACCAGTGCACCTCATAGCCACAAGAACACCAATGTGCTCCATAGCTCTAAGAATACCTGTGAACACCTAGCTCATAGGACACATGTGAACACCTAGCTCTGGGAACACCAGCGCTCCCCTTATCTTTGAGAGCAGCAGTGCCACTTACCTTTATAAAAAGAGTGCACCCCTTAGCTCCACAGCTTACCTCTAAGGCTGTAAAAAATACCAGTGTCTCCTTTAGCTTAACGAACACCAGTGTACATGGCTTACCTCTAAGAACACCACTGTTACACCAGTGCATAGATTACCTGTATTTAGAACACCAGTGAGTGCACAGATAATCTGTAAGAACAACTAATCACAGCTGACCTGTAAGAACACAAGTTCACCCCTTACCTTTAAAACCACCAGTGCATAACTTGTCTCTAGGAACAGTACACATTTTACATGTATCTCTAAGAACATCAGTGCACCCCTTACCTCTAAGAACACTTATACACCCCTTACCTTTAAGAACACCAGTACACCCCTTACCTATAAGAACACCAGTACACCCCTTACCTCTAAGAACATCAGTACACCCCTTACCTCTAAGAACACCAGTACACCCCTTATCTCTAAGAACACCAGTACACCCCTTATCTCTAAGAACACCAGTACACCCCTTATCTCTAAGAACACCAGTACACCCTTACGACCTTACCTCTAAGAACACTAGTGCACCCCTTACCTCTAAGAACACCAGCACACCCTTACCTCTAAGAACACTAGTGCACAGCTTACCTCTAAGAACACCAGTACACTCCCTTAATAGTTCTCCTAATACTAGTGCACACCTTAGCTCCTTAAAGCCCAGTGCACCCCTTAGCACAGAGAACACCAGCAAATCCTAGCTCTAATAGACCAGTGAACCCTCAGGTTCTGAAAAACCCAGTGCACCCCTTAGCTCTAGGAATACCAAGACACAAAATTCACCACATTAAATGGAAGCGTACATATGTACTCAACCATAAATCACATTTAAAACATCTGACTTCATGCAAAAAGAGAAAACAAAGGATTAATTTAATGTAATTTGAAAAAATAAAATTGAACACAAATTCTTAATCTGATAGTCTTAATTCATCCGGAAACAGCCTCTCGCAAACAAAGGAGTGTAATTAACAGAGCAGGTTGGAATTATCAGAGTTATCTGATTTGTGTCCAGATGTAGAATACAAACAGTTGAAATATTGAGTGGAGAAAATGTCATTTTCATTTGCTGACCCCAGAGGGGATGACAGAGTAGTGAAAAAATAAACAGCAGGTATATGAGAAAATTAATTTCTGAACTCTTTTTAAAACTAAACTATAAGCTAACCAAGTTATTAGGGATGTGATTTATGTATTATAAGACTACATGTAGATATCTGTCACATAGAAAAATGCCCATTAGTGTCTGTGTTGGTGTGAATCAATGACCAAAATAAATGATATCTAAGAAGTTTAATTGTGTTCACACACCTTGAGTTAATCTTTTAAGTGTGAATATATAATCGACATGTGAATCATCATCTCAAACATGCTACAGAGAGAGAGAGATAATTATTATCATATGTGGCATTGTTTAACATACAGAATTTCAGTATTAATGAAAAATAAAATATTAATTTAATTTAAAAGAATATCCAAGAATCAGTTAGCGTAAGCCTTGTTGTTGTGACAGTTCTTTAGCAAGCTGAATGAATGAGAATGAATTCTCATAATCTTCTCAAATTACACCCAACTCTGTATTCAATCTTCCTTTCTTCACTTCTTGTATATCCGTGCTAAAAACAAACTTGGTCAAGTGGAGTGGACTTTAGCAGAACCCACATACATGTACATGGTCATTGAGAAAGGCTCTTGCAGTTAGTCGTTTTTTCTTTCTTATAATTTTAAACCTCAGTTTAAAGTAGCCTTCATGCTGCAAGATAGTATCTTGCATATAAAACTGATATACATTGTGATAAAGGTCTACCAAGAAAAAGTATCTTAAAAAACTGGTGCCAAACAAATTTGCCCCTGGCAAAAAAAATAAATAATCACAACACATAAAATTTCTCGGTAAATAGTTTTAAGTAAACCAAAATAATACTGGCCTATTTCATGAAAAAATGTCTGGTTAAAACAATAATTGCAAGATTTTCATACCATGTGTATACATGTACTATTGAAGTGTATTGATTTACATTGTGCACTTAATATTGAAAAACATAAATGATATGAGGTTGTCAAAATAACTATACAAAATCAAGGATTCAATGTCTACATTAAAGAAAAATTGATTCATCTGTCATTTATGACCCTGGGTCTAGGCATTGTTTCTGCAACGGCTTAAAAAGAAAAGAAAAAATGATGATTTTTATACATTCTCCAATTCTGCATCTCATTGTGAATACATGCCAAAGAAAAATAAACCTAAATTGTAATTTGTAATTACACAATGCATTTCCTGTGCAAAAAAGGCAAAAAAACCCAAAAACCTTCAAATAAGACATGATGTTAACTTGACACCGACCTGAGAATACATGCTGGCCTTTAGAAATGGGATCAATCAAGAGTTACAGATTCTGTAATTACATGATGTATTTCCGGGGAGTAAAAAACCTTGATGTCTTGGTGTGAGGTTTAGCCCAGAGTTCATGATTACTGCTACAGTTAGCAAATTAGCAGCTCCCAGCAACGCGAAAATGTCAGGGAATGAGGTGCCTTGACACTGATTGGTGGAGCACGTGTTTGGCCCAGGTAAGGGTTGGTATAACTGGTCTATATGCTACCTGCATCTCACCTGAGTATCAAGGTGTGCTTGGACATATTCTACTGGGTCAATGAACTGTCAGATATACACATGTAATACAGACAACACAAATCCAATGTTACGACCAACACTAAGAATCACATAATAAAGCATAGAAACAACTTTTAAAACAATAGATATGGAATTAATATTTGACTCAATTTGGCAATGCGTTCATTCGGACAAATCATTATTTGGACAAATCAAATGTCATATGACATTATAATTTATCAACAAAATTAATTACAAATTTTTGATCTTTTGCTTAACATATTTGTCAACACAATTAATTATATATCCAAATTCAGGATCTACTGCTCAGCATATATGCTTATTATGCATAATATTCCATACATTATATGCTTTGTCAATGGCTTTTTAATAAAAATCGCCCCATCAATTTATTAAATCTCATGATAAGATTTAACATCAAAAGATAACATCCCCACTTACACCTGTCAACCACACTCTTAACACTCCACACACATGAAACGAGGAAAAAACTTCTGTTTACCAAGTGCCAAGGGGGTTAACTTGGCATTTCTATAGTGTTGGCCAATGTTTGAGTTTCGCAAGGAAGCAAATGTTACATTTAAAGGCAGCTCTCTTAGTTGTGGTCTTACACAAACACAACAACACTGCCGTGCTCTAGGAGACACCCAGCAGCCATTTTACTCGGTCAACATCGAAAAAGTCACAATGTTTGATTTTGACAAATTTCATCATGTTTGCTTATGTGTTTTTTTCATTGCCACCTCAGTGATCCTCTGTAAATGAGATGTAAAGAAAGAATAGAGGATATATATTTAGTTCACTGTTTAGAGTTGAAGACAGACAAGGAATGGCCATTAGAAACTTTAAATTCAAATGAATATTATAATAAACACAGGTAAAAACTCGCAATTTTTGTAAGTCAACTTGACTTCCAATGTACACGTCTAAATGTGATGAAAAAGCATAATTTTATCAACATCCAATAAGGCATGCCAGGGATATGGAAAATAGATGAAGAATACTACCCTCAATAATACATGTTTGTTTGATTGGTGTTTAACGTCGCAATATTACATGTAACAAGCAACAAAAAGATAAATGAAACTAAACAGTGTAGTTCATGGAGCAAAAAGACAAATTGAGCAAGTTTACAGTCATACATGTAGATGTAACCACAACTTTCTTGCCCCGCTGCGGAGAGCACCAGGAGATGAGGATCCCACCAATCCTCAGCCTTTATTATCACATCCACAGCTTTTGTAAAACACATGTTGTCATGTTACTGAACTAGCCACACTATTGGATAGATATATTTTAAGGTAGAGAAAGAACATTTTGCCTGCCTCCATGGGATTTCATTAGTTTGTTTGTTTGATTGGGGTTTAAAATCGTACTCAAGGGTATTTCACTTAGATGACGACGGATTGTCCACTTCACACAGTTCCTTGCCTAATAACGGTGGGAAACCAGGGGGAAACCTCATAAACACCACCCCCGGATTGCCGGAGCCACATTGTGTGACTCACTCATACACCTGCGGGTCGACAGACGGACTCATTCGCGTCCTGTGAATGGCACAACGAAGTAAGCTTTAGTAAGCACACTTACTAACCACTAAGCCAGGGCTGCGGGCCCACATGGGGATTCAAACTCAGTTCTTAATACAATCATATTAAAAGAAGGACAAACGCAAAAGGAATAAGGAAGTTTTCAAATCACACTTAAATGCTGAAGCCTGAAGGGAATCTGTTTCTGTCATATAAATTCATTTATTTTATCAAACTGTGTTTTAATAGGTTGGTTGTTTTTCAAAGGGGAAACGGTCAACCTTTCTTTTAAAATCTACAGATAAACAGAAATATATCTATCCAGTTTAAGAACCTCAGATTTTCTTTTCTTTATATTGTGATAGTAGGTTTATAAATAATCACCTAACCACATCTGTTTGATCAAGGTACTTTACCTGTACACAACACATACACGCACCTCCCAGTACCTCACTTTGATCATTAAGTTTTTCATCAGAGATATCAATACTTCAAACAGTCCTATTAAGGGGCCTATTACAGTAAACCTACTTTGTGATAAATGCAGGGAAAACATATTGTAACAGTTACATCAAAGGGAAGCTGCCTCTTTTACCTTTCTAACATGAGGTCATTTTTCAGTCAGTCTTGTGTATTCTGGCAACCAGTATCTCTAACAGTGATGTGCATTGTTTACAACCCGAAATGTAATAAACCCCAAAATGCAACAATTATTACATTTTGCATTAACATTCCTGCCCATATCAACTCAATAGGTGATAGATTTTACTTTTCAAGTCAACATTCCATATATTATCAACGGAATTTGTAATAATTTTACACTTCAGGTCAAACTATACTGTGATGATGGCACTTGAAAGTACTACTATTTGTTATAATTTGCATAACATGTCCATGTTATGAACCACTGTAAGTATAAACTCATGAGTAAAATAACAATAATGCAACAATGTCGCATGGTAATTGATATACAAATATACAGTACATATAAAGATTTAACCACCTCTGCAGAAGAGTTTCTTGTTGGAATTGTCTGGAAACACATGATCAGTAAGTTTTCCATAATTATTGCCTGCATAGGTAATGGTAAATAACTTTAAGTATATGATTTGATCAAAGATAAGAGAGGAAAATTACAAGATGGTGCATGCTTCTGTTAGTTTTAGTCTGAAAATAATTCTCCTACAATAAGGATTCTAAAGGAATTCAAGTGGTAAATAAAACATGGACCAGAGCAAGGTCCAGGTAAAAAATTTGGGCACCCATAAATTTTACTATACACACATATGTCTGGGCTACATGTATATTTTACTTTAAATAAAATTATGAAGGGAGGGGGTGGGTGGTTTGGGTCGCCCAAGCCCGCTTTAGCAGGTAGAAAATGAGCCTACATGTACACCTGGCCCTTTAGTCCATCAAGTATAATATGAACTGTGTTCAGAGCAGTTTAGGGGAGTGAATGAGTGATACACAGGTGTAATGAGAGAAAAGACCCAGGTATGTAATGGTGGTAGAGGATTAAAGGTTAGCTGTTAAACACACAACATTAAAACCAGGAGATAATCCTCAGATAGGTACACAGTTAGACTTCTGTAGACACACCAGACCTATTTGTCTCCATGCTGGATAAACACACACAATACATTACTGAGAAACTATGCACTTTCAATGTGTGCATAACAACTTAAACAAACTAAAACCCATTTTTATGTAACCTATGTTAATCTGATAATTGAACTCTTAAATCACCAAACAGCTTAATTTATTCCAGAACAGGTTGTCATCACACCTTTGTTTATTCATTGTACACTTTATATTATTCCTTGACTTACTCTTTAAACTTAAAAGAATAGAAATAAGCCCCTCTTTTAGATTTGATTCCAAGCCCTATGGATGTTTACATTGTACAATTATACAACTTGTTTTGTGACATTCAGAAGTAAGGCATAACAAAGAACATGTACACACTCCTGACTCCTGTACAAAATGTCAAATTTCTCATAGCACAAAATTTAAGAGCACAAAATTCTCTCCAAATCCTACGTATAAAGGCATGTATATTATCATCAAAATTTCCCCCCAAGGCGGGGGATTTCCCTTGAACAATGGTTATAGGGTTGCAGTTTACAATTTATTAAGGTCATAAATGATTGATGACTACATGTAGTGTTAATAAATGCAGATAACTTGTATTACTTGTGTACCTGAAGTTCTGTTTTAATTACTTTATTTTGCTTACTTTATGGTTTCAAATGTCAAATTAAACAAGTAATTTGCCAAAAGAAAACCAATTATTTAAACAAAAGTGTTTAATGTCCTGCTATTACATATGAAAATCACAAAACAAAGAAACCAATTAATCAAACTAATTGAGGAAATGTTGCATTGATTAAACTGTATTATACCATAGTGAACATTGAACAAGACATTAGTTCTCACTCAAGGGTGGAAACAACTATACGGGTTTATGATCACTGATTGCCATCAAGGGCTTAGGCAGATACCCGTCCAAATGGACACACTGAAGTGAACAATTGCCTCATTTGAACACCCTATTTTAAGAAACTTTAACATGCAGGAGATAGGAAAACTGTCAAGAGTGGGCACCCAGTTAATTGAAAAGTGAAGCAGAATGACCATTTTGGACACCATACTTTTGGTTTCTGGCTAAGCCCCTGATTGCCATATATTTGAATATAGCTGATCAAAACTTTGGAAACTTTTCAATGTTGAACAAGACTAACTGATGACAATCACAGCTAGTTTTCCAAATAAGCAATCAAAATATTTTAAACTCTGTCCTATCCCCCATTAATGTCTAGACTAAAGTCACTAAATCAAACTTTTACAAAGATGGGTCTGTTGATCACAAACAAGGTCTGTGTGACCAGTTAATGATCCCCCCTCTGGACAATGTCAGCTAAATTACTCACCAATTTTAATGGTACATTTGTACGATATCTATGCTTGAAAGGAGAAAAAAGTTAATTGAAAAGTGTCTGATCAATCATAAAAGCTTAATTAATTTGAGATTGATTATCTGATAGAGTGAGCTCTGTCCGGTACAATAATTATTCCTGCTTTAACAAACAGCATTTAACTCTATGCCTCCGGAATATGTTTTTCACATGTGATCTATTTAGATGGAATATCCTTGGAGGAAATGTAAATTTTTTAATGTTTGTAAAATAATATGGTCATAACTTTTGAAAAAAGAGTCATAGGTATAGAAAGTATATATTTTCTTTATCAGGAATACTTACTCTATCTAATGATGCTAAAATATAGCCACTATCAGCGGCTTGCTGGATGCACAGAGTTAAGAAACTCACTCCAGCCGCATGTTCAAAATCAATTACAGCTTAAAGGAACAAACATTCTCTATGAACTCACTGATGAATTTATGAAAATGTTAACAAATAAATACAGAAATGGTTTATCCAGATGATTTATTTGTTTGTAGTGGTTTTACACCTTTCTGTTTAATATCAAAATAAAAACGTGCCCTCTATTTTAAAGTTAGAAAAGACCACACACCAATGGTTTACAAGATTAATAGCTTTTGTAGACCTGTGATGAACATGATAAAATACAAATTTACATGTAGCTCATCGAATTTGGGTTTTAGGTGTTACTTAGGTTAATTTTCGTTGTATGACATTATGTCAGTCAGGGGCTTAGCCAGAAATCAAAAGTAAGGTGTCCAAAACGGTAATTTTGCTTCACTTTTTAAGTAACTGGATGTCTAATTTTAACGGTTCCCCTATCTCCTGCATGTTAAAGTTTCTTAAAACCGGGTGTCCAGATGAGGAAAGTGTTCAATCCAGGGTGTCCATTTGGACAATAATAAACTACAGTTGAGCTAATAAGATTGAGATAAATTGATCAAACAAAGATCAATCAAAGTGCTTATCTACAAGTAATTTATAACTTACATGTAGAATCACAATTTTCTCAAGATTCATGGATTGATTGGTGTTTTACACCATTGCAGCAACTTTATTTAAGGGTATTTCACTTGTCTTGCCTCCATGGTGGCAATGTACCCCATCAATTATGACAGACTAGTAATTGACACAAAATGTGCATGTGTTGTTCTGTTTAAATTTTTTCTTCTTGCAAGCGCAGGACTATGGTCAGAGCTGCCCTAAGAGAGAAATTTCTCAAGAAATGACTGGTTATTGAGGTAATCCCTACAGAGAACTTGCACTAGAGAGGCTGTTATAATGTTTATAACAGTGTTGAGCTTTGTGGGGTTATGTTTGAGTTATTAAGAACCTAACTGACAAAAGGAAAAATGTGTTGGTAAGTTTTGAGTAGGTAGTCCGTTTTCAGCCACATCTGGTTGTTGGCAGCTCTAGGGGCTGCTAATTAAGATGTGTTGACTGAGTAGTGGTATATATAGTACTTATGTTACCCCTGTAGGAGGGACTGTATCATAACTGATACTTAACACATTAACAACCCGGTATCACTGAAACTGACAATCTAACTAGAACTCAGCTGTCAGCAGTCAGTTGTGCCCCCAAGTCCCAACAACTCACACTTCCTTTAAACTTCCTCTGGGGGAGACAGATGAATTATTATAGTGCTAAAAGTTAAAAATTAAACCTATAGAAAACATTTTCAAAACTGAAGCAATCTATAACTGAAATATTGGCAAAATGGAATGATATAAATTATCACAAACAAATAAATTGGCAAAATGAAACCAAAAAAAAAAGAAAAAGCTAAATGAAATTATCACCAAAATTTATACTATAAAAAACATGAAACAAAATTAAAGAACTTGGCCAAAATTAAATAACAGTTAATTTCTAATCATCACTCCATTTGTGGAATATTTTATAAGAAATGACCTGTTTTGAATACAGAAAATTTAAACTGTACAGATAACATCATTTAATGTATGACATTATGAGTATTACTATTAGAATGATAAAATAAGCTGATGGCAGTATAATAGTCACATAAATCAACTTTATATCTTTTCAATATATTGTTTTCTCAATATTTTCTTTAAACAAACATTTTGTACATAAATCTTGACAATGGACATAATGTACTGTAAGTAGGCTATCTCAAACGTAAGGCTATGTATGCACCCCTGGAAAAAATGTAAAATGTCTCGCGACCACTAGGTTTTAGGTTAAAAATTTATCACCAGATTCTTCATACGGCGATTATGGTTCGTAAAAAATCTTAAACATCATGTACTATAGGATTATTTTTAATGCGATTAATTCAACTATTTTGGGTTTGACATCAGTATTGAAGTGGATTTTATACAAAATTATAATAAAAAAATAAAAATATAAAAAAATTAAAAAATTCACGCAACCCACGGTCACATGATTTTCCAGGCGTGTATGTATGTATTATAACTTATATAAGTTCACATGAACAAAGATAAGACTTTGAAGTTTAAACATAAATTTAAACTAAATGACAACATTTTCATTATTTATAGGAAATTTAGTTCAGATGTTAACTGTTGTATTTGACAGATATTTCAGTCAGTGAAAGTTTTTTTGATTTGATTAGTTGTGTTTGTTAATTACCTGTATGAACAAGTGTGCATTTAGCGTCTGTCGATCTGCAATCTAGCTGGGTTACCTGTTATCTGATAATACAGTTTAACACTTGATCCCTCAGATAAGTGACATCTCAGTTACCAGTGAGAGATATGGTGCTGTGTAATAAACGATGTCGTGTGTTATGGCCCTATGGGAATCATACAACCATAATGTATATATTATGAAAACAACTATGTCTATTTTGACAGACAGCACACGTTGCTGCTCGACACAAAAGACATATTTTTGTTTAACCAATAAACATTACCTCAACTATGCAGATTGTTACTGATAATCATAAGTCATATTATTTCTTTTTTTTTCTTCATAATATTTCCCTAATAAGTCTTCCATGGCATGCAATTTGTATAAAAAAGGTGTATGGTAGCTGGTAGCTTAATGTACGTTTTATAACAATAAAACTTGTTCAAAAATGATGTATGAGTATACTATGACATGTGTACACAATTCGGACATACAGATGTAAGGCTGTGTTGGTGAATGTTTACAAAACATGTGTAAACTTTATATAGCTTTATATCAGTTAGCAGTCTAGCCAGACCTGGTAGATTCAATGAAATCTTACGCTTTATAAACAGCAGATAATATATTAAGTGAAATTATAAAAAAAAGTTTTAAAGTGAAATTATAAAGCCACCAGTGAAGTCAGAATAGCCCACGCTAATGACTGTATACCTGCATTCACCACTGTAAAAAGATTGTGAACACTTCAATAATTTTTTTTTTTGAGCGGGGGGGTGGTAATTTATTTACCATTGATTCAGGCAATCAGTGCGCTAATATGCTTTAGTTTCTATCTGCACTAAAGTCTATTAATTTGTATAAATGATACACAGAACCAGTGTACGTAAACCAACGTTAACGTTAAAGCTCACCACTGAGCCAGCCGAATGCTCTCTCCCAGAAAATCGCTTCGCTCTG
>JAVFBX010179627.1:0-14713 GCA_034783855.1 Mopalia kennerleyi
CTATCGCAATACTATCGCGATAGTCATATCAGCATCAATAGTCACCCCTAATAAAAACTCCTGTGTTATTTCTATGGACTGACTAAAATTTGAGTGTCCCAACTGGAGATACATGCATGATTGGCTTTTCTCATACTGTCTCCATCACCTGTCTTTTTGTCCATCCCTGCTGATCGGTATGTTTTTGTTAATGCTAATATGGTTTCCAAATGGACGTCACACTGATTTTTAAGTGTTATTTAACCCAGACATTGAATGACAGTTTAGGCATGGATCGTGTCTGGTATAGGTTTCAGACTTTCCAGCATCTAGTTCAGGGCTGCGGTTAGCCTTACATGTTGTAGGTATGCAGGCCTGTGATGTTAACTTTTCTGGCAAAACCTTAAAATCGGTCCTCTCAAATTTTGTGAGGTACATGTAACCTAACTTGATTTTTTATATACATAAATATGCCTTTATGTAAAATAAAGCAAAATTGCTTTAAAATACAATTTTAATTGATTATTGGATAATTAAATTGATCAAATAAAAAAATGCAAATTTAGATGAAGACCGCAAACTATTTGGGAAACCTATAAAGCGGTCCTCCTATACTAAGTTTGCATAACCATGGGGAGACCCCTTTCTGTCCGTTCTCCCCAACAGCACAGCCCTCTCCTGTGATCTGGCAAAAGCTAGTAAGTCTGTTGAACACGAAAACGAGAAAACACAGGATCAGTACCCAGGACATGCTGGAGAGTGATAGGCTGGGTTCTTCCAGGTAGAAAACTGCGAATATCGAAGAGTTTCACACACTTTCACATGGTACGGTTGAAGAGTAAAACTTAGCAAGTCCAAATATGGGTGTAACTACATTTTTACCAAATTCCGACTTACTAGGTTTTTCCAGATCACAGGAGCCCTGGGTGTGGAGTACAGGCCGGTGCTGTTGGGGAGAACGGACCAGAAGAGGTGTCCCCAATGGTTTATACCAATTCTGCAATCTTACTTTGGAGAACCTATTTAAAGGTTTCCCAAATTGTTTGCAGTGTTAGTCTTAGTTTGCATTTTGCTGATGATTTTGACAAGCTTTGTCAATCCAATCATCAATAAAGTTTGCATTATTAAGCAATTTTGCTTTATTTTTAATAAATGCGCATTTATGTATAAATTAAAAAAATTAAAAAATCAGAGGCAAATGTTAGGTTATCTCACAAATTTTAGAGGACTGATTTTACGGTTCTGTTGGAAAAAATTACAGCACGGGAGTGCAGCAGCATCAATGGGTTACTGTTACATACGGGGTTCATCTGTATATATAATGCAGAATTGGGATGTTTGACGGACTTTACTTAAATAAACTAGCAAATAGGTTTGTTTATTTAAGCGCTGTGAAAACATTGACATGTGAGATTAGTTCTTACGTGTTCTTCTTTCTGACCTCATGGCAGTGTTTTGCTCGCGACCATGGCTTAGTGGTAAGTTTATCCTACTTTGATGTAGGCCTACTGTTCACGGTTTCAAGTCTGTCTATCATCAAGCAGTGAGCAGTGTGAAATCGGTCGTCCCAGAAGTTAAATGCTCTTGAGTATGACGTTTAACCAGTCCATTAACTAGTTAATGGGGAGACCATTAGTTAACTAGTTAATGGACTTTAACCCTCTAAAGTCAAACAAACAAACAAACCCTTTCAGTTTTGAACTCTCAGTAAAGTGTTTGAGAAGCTCTTGTCTCTAAACAAAGGAAAACTCAAGAGATGACCAAATTAAATGTTTTACAAGGACAATTATATCCCTTTCTTTCTTTGATTTTTCTTGCATATTATATTAATATCCATTACCCTCTCTCTGGAGATGTCCCTATAGGTTACCCGTAACACAACTCAAGATTAAGGTTTATTAAGAAACTTGTCTCTGGGAGTTATCTAGAACATAAGATGATTCATCAATTTTAATTAATCTACAGGGATGTCTATAGGTTTACCCATAACACACCTCAAGATTAAGGTTTATTAAGAAACTTGTCTCTGGAAGTTATCTAGAACATAAGATGATTCACCGATTTTAATTGATCTACATCCCTGTGCCAGTGTGATTACTTTTAGAAATATAATATGTATTGTGAACACAATAACTGGAAAACAAATTCAAGTATTTACTTAAAACATGGAATGCCATTATGGGTGGGAAGACAGTAACTGTCAAATGAATGGATTTACTTTAAACTTACATGTACAATACAGCTTCTACTTCTTGCAATGAAAGTCAATAACGTCAGCTAGGGTTACTTCCCTTTTCAAGCAAAATAAAGTAAATCACATAGTTTTTAATTGCCTCAATGAAAAGCATCATTGTATGAAAGACAGGATTCTCTTTATTTTCTTTTTTCAAAACTTTATTACAAAACATTTTTTAATAAAATTTAGTACGGCAATCCTGGACATGACACGATTTGTCCCATTTGCTGATCATCAGTTGTGTATGTCCAATAGTCTAGAAACAAACTGATAATACCTTTCTTCGTGCTAGTACTTTACCATCACCATTGTACTATAGTAAATATGTATAGATTTAAGCATTACTCTATCTCAAATAGGACAGAAAAGACAGACATAGGTTAGGTAATGTTGGCACAAAACTCATTAAGAGTAGTCTTCAATTGTCTTGACTCGTGAGAAATTGACAAACTTTACAATTACTTGAACCAGCTACTTTCTCGCAATAATTGTTCTATACATGTACCAGTCTCCTTAATTGTCTTTTTTTCTTGTCCTTTTCCCGTTTTTTAATGTCTGCACTTTTACTAGTGGAACATGTCTTCAAACAGATTTCTGAATAAGACAGGCAAACTTTCTCTGAGCTAGGCAGTTATGATACAGCGCATTACTTAATTTACACCTTTATTATCTTCAAGTGCTTGGTTTTAGGTATCTCTTACAGACTCTTGGATCTGTCATTTAAGCCATGTGTTTCCATATAGAGGGAGTACAGGTATTACATCAGCATCTGTATGACCACAAACCTGCCTATAGGGTGTATTTTGGAGTATTTTGTACATATACTCTGTAAAAATACACAAACATGCCATTAAAATACGCACAGAAGTAAGGCCCGTGGCAGTGTCATAGTGGTAAGCAAGTGTGCTTACTAAGCCTACTCTGATGTACCTTTGTCAGGATCGAGTCGTCTGTCGACGTGGCTCCGGCAATCAAGTGGGGTGGTTTTCACGAGATTTCCTCCAGAATTAGGCAAGGAACAGTGTGAAACGGATAATCCATATAATATATTATATAATTCATATACATGTAAGTGAGTATGACGTTTAACCCCAATCAACAAACATACAGAAGTCAATATTCTGGGCTTTGAATATGATCATGTAACACAGAAATACACAACACGTAAAACAAATTATCTTAAACAGCAATTCTTTTACACATGAATTTCGTCTAGGGTTGACAGGCCTAACTTATCGATATGCATGTATTCTGCAACTATTGATGAACTAGTTAATAGTTTGAAGTGTGATTCAGTTTTTTAGTCACACAACTTCTTTTGTCTGTTTAGTGAGATCAGGAAGCGCTGGAGGATTGGCCCAAATGAGGGAGGCAAGCTTTGGATATGGCTTGTCTCAGTCAGAAACAACATCTGGAGAATGGAGCCGGATCACCCCAATACAATTCAGCACTGTTAGAATGAACACTACCGCATTGAACATTTTTAACAGATGGATGTTTCTACAAGCCGGTGACCAAAGGCCCATTGAAACCATACAGCCAAAGGAACTCGATCCCATACTAGCACAATTCTTCGAAACAGTTCTAATGAAGAGTGGTCGTGAATACAGCGCCAAGTCGCTAAAGGCGTTTCGTGAAGGATTAGAAAGGCACTTAAAATCCAAAGGATATCCTGCGTCCATTACAACATCGGCACTGTTCAGAACAAGTCAAATATCCTACAAGATTCGCTATACAAGTCTAAAATCAACAGTCTCAAAGCAAAGATGAGTTGTTTAAAAATTAAGTCTGACTGTTCAGCATGGAATGATCACCGGCTGTCAATCAAACCCTTTTTTAACCAATCAAATGATACCTTTACCTGTTTTCCCTCCAGTTTACCCTTTTGGATCAAGAGCTGTGACCAGACTCGAAATCAACTGAAAATAATCATTCCGAGGGACTACATGTATCTACGAGCCAAACATTTTAACTATTTCAATCATGATTGCTGCGGTGTCGACAGTTCTCCTGAATACCCTAAATTTAGACTGTATCTATATTGTTTACTCCTGCTAGCAGGCTGTTGGGAGGAAACTTCGTATTGCTCTGGACCTCTGGTACTCTCAGAGTCAAGGGACAACATAACGCTGATATGCTTATGATGGCTTTGCTGTATTAGTCCTGTCTTTCTTTGTTGCCAGTGGTGTTAAGGCCAATTTGAGGGTGGTTTGAACTGATTTCCCATCGCGCTGTTGTAGGAGTGAAATAATCTAAAGTACAGCATTTAACCCCTATCAAACTAACAAGCAAATGTCTAGTGCTGAATTCCTAAGTGTCTGTCAGGACTGATATTTTGAACATTTCAAAGAGGGTAGACAAATCGGTTAAGCTCAGAAAAAGGTATAATATATATATAAATAATAATACAGCTGTACATGACATGTAAAAGATATAATACATATATAATACAGCTGTACATGGCATGATGTCGAGTTACTAAGCTCCGAGAACTGTTTACAGCAGGCTGGTTTGCCAGACATTCTGATTTCTGAAATATTTGGTCTTCTAGGGAGTCCTCATCATTTCATTCATTTGATAATAAATCACATTTTATTTTATATATAAACGTGTTATAACGAGATTTTATAGTTTCATATATATATATATGTTTTATCACTTTCTGTAGTGTTATGACACTCCTGCTCTTAGCATTACTGATTCTTACCCAATAATCGACTTTTTGTATTCGTCAAGTAGTTGATCTTTCCCTCCGTCCGTTGTGAGGTTGTGAACCCTATGGACATTTTACGGATATACATCGTAATCCGAAGAGTTATGGGCCATCAATGTGTGTTTTTGTGACACACTGGCGTTGACCGAATATATGAATCTCCTGGTCGGCCCAGGCCGCGCAGAGTTACAATTTTGGAGCTCGCTCGCAAAGAAACTCTCTCTAAATGCATTGGGTTACTATTTTTACAGTTATCTCCCTTTTCCTTAATTATCATATGAATGTACTTTATGATGCTAAAAGACCAAATGAAGGAATATGCTTCAACCGACTTAACTATTGCAAAGCGCTCAATATTAAAGTGTTTTGGACAGTGATTCTCAAGAAATTCAAGATGCATGTACATGTATTAGGTTTCAACACAGTAACACTGTCGCATGTGGTAACTTGAGGTCATCATATCGTTTTATCTTCATTTAGGTCCATTTTCTGACTGATTGTTCAGCATGCAATTTCAGTACTTGTCAGTTGACAAGGTATATTCTCGATACTTTCCCATTCTTTCTAAAAGGAAATTTGTTATTTTTTGGAGAACATAGCTTTCATTTTAGCGTTTTCCTTTCTTTTATATTTGTAGTTGACACTTACAATCGATCACCCAGCTACTTGTCTCGGGTCAGGAGAAAAGCTTGGAATGCTAAGCCAATCAAACCATCTTCTTCGATCCAGAAGAACTCTTGTGCTGTGTCAATCTTCCGTAAATGGATAATGGAAAATTACCAAGATAGTCGAAATGTTGAGGATATTCCACCAGAACAGCTCAACACTTATCTTATCCCTTTTTTTGCCAATGTTAAAAAGAAGAACGGGACACCTTACTTGGCCAACTCGCTAAAGTGTGTACGCGATAGTATAGACAGTTACTTAAAGAGTTGTGATTACCCGGTCTCCATAACAACCTCAGTTGAGTTTTTTAACAGCCAGATTGCTTACCGTAAACAATATCACCATCTTAAACAACTAACCAAAGATCAGCACACCGGTCAAGCCTTCTATAGGAGCGATACTTTATGAACATGGTCACTTATTTTTATTTTGACTGTAATATACATTATTGCGAATATCTGTTTTTCACAAATGAAATAAAATCGATCTTAATTTATCGTCGGGTTTAGGGAAAAACGTGATAGAACTAGCCTAGGTTCTTCTTATGCTGACGTTTGATTAGTTGCGTTAAAAGTCCGCTCTTTGATATATTATGCATATTTTTTTTAATTTTCATTGTTTATAATTGCATCAAAAAGCAATAAACTCATAAGATGTGAAAAATTGGTATGGATAACTTCTAAGTTTATTAGGGCCGTGGCGTAGTGGTTAGCGAGTGCGCTTTTTAACGCCTACTTCGATGTACCGTCCAGGTTTTCCGCCATAATAGGGCAATGAACAGTGTTAAGTGGACAACCCGTTGTCAGATAAGTGAAATACCCTTGGGTACGACGTTAAACCCCAATCAAACAAACAAACACACAATCCAAGTTTATTGGATACAATGGTTCCATCTCATTCCAAAGATGTTTTTCCAGTATGAATGATACTCGATACTTGGGAGACGTAGTATCCAATGGGCTACATGTATGAAGTTTTTATCCACAACAAGTCTTCCATCTTTATGTACTTCAGACTGCTAAATACCATTTCAAGATTCAACGATAAATTCACGAACTGTACATCAAGTCCGTATGTTGTTCATAAAAAGATTTTTTTTCTATGGTTATCTTGATTGTTTTTATTATTATTATTTTGGGGGATATGTTTACATTTAGCACCATTCAGTTATAACTGTGCGAATTTTGTGCCGGAAGACAAGTGTTTAGCTATAATGATATTGCCGACATTAAGATTGATGGGTTTTTATTGGTTGAAATGTTCGTTTCGTTCGTTAGTTATTAAGATGGTCTCTAGTGATTGACCCACAGATGTCCAGTTTATGAAACTCGTCGATGAAAAAGAGGGCGAGGAATAAATGAAAATTACTACCAAAGTTTCATAATTTCGATATCCGGGTCACGAATTCGAGATTCTATTTATCTCATAATGTCTTTTTGTAAAGCAATTTTAATCAGAAATCAATCTATATTTTCGCTTCGTTGAAACAAGAAGCGCGCATAGGTACATACAAATCTGCACGGGTCAGTGTAAATCGGCCATTAGAGTGACCACACCCAGAAAAACAGTTCCGGCTGAAATGCAAAATTTATTTTGCTGAAATATGACACACAAAAAAAGTTTTTAATTCGAGTCAATGTCTAACAATTATGACTGACCCATTTATAAATCATCACAGAGACATTTGAACACTTCCAAACACATCGAATTGTGTCGTGACCACTGACATGTATAAAGACTTTATTTAAGGTCAGTGCCTCAGTGGTCATGACGAGCCTAGTACGCTTTCACTCTTTCATCACAAAAGCTTTATTGGATCAAAAGACAGATGGAAAACGGGAGAAGCGTTAACTCTCCTGTCATAAATTAGATGAGGATTTTATCACACGAACACGCCGGCGGATGCCGAGGGTCCATTACTGTAACTGATATGTGATGCGATTGCCAAACTGCAGGTCAGCTGCAATAGTTTCGAGCAGTGCAGACGCAATTTGCAAGGTGTAAAATAAAATGGCCCGTGTAGTCGTGTACGGTGTAGATTGTAGCTTTTGATTGGTTGAAGCGTATTATTGACAAGAAAGTGACCAGTCAGAGTGTTGGGAATCTGTATCCCACGTGTGGAGACATGATGCAAATATCACATGGCTGTTTTACACTGAAAATTACTTGTTTATGGGATCAATGCATATATCGGAAGTTACTTTTTTTTTCTGCACAACATCGTGGGTTTGCAAAGCCGAACATGCCGCATCAATTAGAAAGTAATGTTTTTGTTTGGATTTTTTTTTTTGCATGGACAAAATAGTGACTGGAAGGGTGTGGGTTATGTTAAATTTATAAGTCTTATTGCACTACAAACTGTAAGCGAATGTTCCTGCGTTTAAAAAAAAATTCACAATATTCCGTGCAGTCCTGTAGAAATATATTATTGTTGTTACATCGACAGAACTATTCAATAGAACGATGTAAAAGAACTGTAGGGGAGCCTTTATACTATTGGTCGTTCATCTGGGGCCGTTTCTCTTTTTATTGAAGGTCCATGTAATCTGATAACTGAGCAGACTGCACCTCAAGCGAATGATTATAACTACTTCAAGAGACGACCTTGGAACAAGAAGCCCGTTGAGCCCGGCTCTACAGTGAGAAAGACACATTTTGCGGTGACTGTATTCAAGAAATGGCTCGATGAGAACCAAAGAGAACAAAGAGATATTGCGGATATACCTGTTTCCGAACTCGATGTCTTTCTATCAAACTTTTTCACGAATATCAGGAGGCAGAACGGTCTGCCCTATCTACCGAAATCCCTAAAGGCTTTGCGTGAAGGCATCGCTCGTTACCTACAGGAGAACTCCTACCCCTATTCTATCACTACCTCGCTTAATTTCTCACGAAGCCAAATGGCTTACCGTGTCCAATATCACAAATTGGCTGACTTGCAAGCAGAGACAACGCAACCAGTGGTGTGAAAAAAGTGTAAATTATCAACATTTTTTATCTCCTCTTGTCTCGGCCCGTGACCGTGGTTTACTGCTCCCGGGAGTGATTCAACATTTAAGCAGATTTTACATTTTATTCATTTGATCGAACATATTTTGCGTTATTTAATGTTCTTTATCCACTCTTGCGAGTAAAGACATAAATGTGTCTATACTCATGTGTGCATACAAAATGTACCAGCACTACAGTTAGTACGTTATGGAATAGAACATTTCTTCATTATTCAAGGTCTATGTGATCTTTTTTAACACAGGTTTTTTTTATCCTTCACATATCTTTGCACTTCTGAGTGTACAACTCGTTGCTGAGAGTAGAGGTTGTGCTTTCCCTGTAAAATTATCAAAATATAGCAAAAAATTATCTGTGAATGACTTTGGTGCTCTCAGGACGAAGGTCCCAAAAAGGTGGTCTATTAATTTCTTGCTTATGACGGCTATGGGGATTTTGTTTGCAAAATGCGCTAAACATGTAGCACGCCGTCATAAAACGTTTAACAGTATAAACACCAACAAATTTGGCATATCTGTTGTGCATATGTTGCATGTACTAATTGTATAATGTTTTTTTTGCGTTATAGTTTAACAGGAGGGTAGTTAATAAATGGCCTTTTTTTATTTATTTTTTTCAATGTGTCTGGATTGTTGTCTGGTTACAATTGCTAACAATAAAACTGTCGGTTTTCAAGTGAAATATATTTGATTACAGTACGTCGAACGACCAAGTACATATTAATTTTCTTTTAATTTTTTATCATTTTGAACCACAATTATATCTAAATATCTTAATAAAAACTACCAAATTGCTTTTAACAATTTTTACATGGGCACAATATGGTTAGAATCACTGCAGTAATTCAGTTCTGCTACACATTGGAATCGTGTTACAAACATTCGGTTACAGTGTATGATGGAAAAAAAGTGACATTTTATTTCATTTAATCGCGGCCTACTTAATTGAATTTGATTAGTATGAAAGCAGATGCGTTAGAATGTGTCATAGTTTGTTGATTCATTTTTCTTCAAATAAACTTGTTTTAAATAGTGTCTTTGCCTCTGTGTGTAGTAAATGGAAATCTTATTTATTTGTACTAAATGATATATATATATATAGTTGAACTATACTTGAACATACATTCGTTTTAGTTTATAAAAATTTAAACCTACATACCATTGCCAGGCTGTCAAACAAACAATCCGACAGAGCAAAACATTGAACATATAACAATGTGTTTGGTTAGTCACTTATATTGGTTGAAAAATCAGGGATTGATATAAGTAATTTTCGTAAGAATGTTTTGAGGCTTTTACGAAGAATTTAAATTTTGATTTACACAAAATTATGTTTTGGGCAGTCCTTTGATGTTTTGAAAACCCATGTATTTTCTATCAAAACTATAATTGGAACTGAATCCCATAACATGTCGAATATTCGTCATTGAATATGGAACTTTAACATACTTTTCATCTAAGATTGAGTTTTTATTGAATTTGAGGGTCTATATTCGGCCTCTCAAAACGGCTTTTATCACTCCCGTGGTGGAATTAGACACTTGGTGGGTTAAGGCATTTGGTTGATTGAGTCACTTGTACACTTGGTGGGTTTAGTCACTTGTACACTTGGTGGGTCAAGAGATTTGGTTGATTTAGTCACTTGTACACTTGGTGGGTCAAGACATTTGGGGGATTTAGTCACTTGTACACTTGGTGGGTTAAGACATTTGGGGGATTTAGTCACTTGTACACTTGGTGGGTTAAGACATTTGGTGGATTAAGACACATAGTACATTGTATCAATTTGGTACAAACTTGGAACCAGGTTTAGGCTAAAACAAAAACATTATTCCGTTTGTAATATAATATGACCAACGTAACAGCACGTTTGCTTTTCGAATTTATACAGGCGTATAACGTTCATTATATATCTATGAAAATTTATCTAAAAAAAAAATACGGGATTATCTGAAACCTATGATTTTTCAATAGTTTCGATTTATTGACATCCTTTGTGCCAAAGGCATTAATTTTGAGATTTAAATCGGTTTTGAACAGTGATCGAGTCAGAATGATCAATAATAGGAAATATAAATTTGTATAATGGTTAATGTAAAGTGTTTGACGTTAGATTAATGCATGGGAACCAACCAATATGGCATATAGTAGCCTCTAGGTTTCCCATTCAAACTTTGTTGTTGTATTCAGAAGACAGTGACTGTTTTTATCAGGCGTTGAGGGACTCTTATCTTTGATCATGTCTAGATGATTATGTCAATCATAAACAGTTACAACACGACATGGTGAATTTTAAGCATTTACATATTTTGGGGTGTACCCTGTTCTTTATCCACATTTTTCGTCGCAAATATACCGACAACCTACTTGAAACGCATATGTTTCTCTAAACAGTGTGGAATGACAACATTTGACTTATCCTTTCAACGATAGTAAACTAATAGTGTGTGCTCTGAATACATTGAGCACACCTTTTCGAAATTATTTTGAGTCAACTTTTTGTCTTATACAACTCTTTATTTTGTTAGTCAATTTGTGGGGACTTTTACGTGAACAATTAAGTCCTTTGTTTCTCGTTGTAGCAATCGGGGTATACCATGGACAAATGGACCAGCAGACTACTATCAGCAGGAAAAACACTTCCGCTGTCGGAGTATTTACAACTTGGCTCTACCGATACAACGAAGACAGCAGGCCCATTGAAACGCTACCTCCCCCTGAATTGGACGCGTATCTCTGCACATTTTTAAGCACAATCCGGAAAAAAGACGGCTTGCAATACCTGCCCAAGTCTCTGGAAGCTCTGCGCGATGGCATTAACCGCTATTTAAAGAGTCACGGCTATCCACTATCCATCACAACATCGAGAGAATTTTCACAAAGTCGCCACGTGTATAAACAACAGTACTATAAAGCACGACAGATACAAGTAGAACTACAAAAACGTTTTTCGTTAAAATAGTAATGTTTTCTCGTCCGTTCTGTCAAGTTCATTTCGCTTTATTCTAGTCATTTCTTAATGAATTTAACCATCATCTTTACTGTATAATGTTCAAATACAGGAACATGGACGTTGTTTTTTAATTATACCCTTTCTATGAGCATGTCAAATATATAGTGTAGATTTGAAGTGCAAATATTTGACTCTGGTCATGCAACCAAGAATACACGAAGGTTGAACCGAAGGTCAACCACGGACTGTACATCCATAGCCCGAGTGCACCCCCCTCTTTTGGGGAGGGGATGGGGTGGGGCTGAAAACAATGTATAGGCTTTATTTTAAATTTTTTTTATCTGACAAGTTTTGAGAAATTTGATATTTTATTTAGAGCGGTTCAAGGTAGTCCTAAACAGAGGGTTTAAAGTTATGGTGCATTAAAGAACGAAAACAAACTATTATATTGTTTTTTCGAATATTAAGATGTGAAATTCCTGGTTCTAAAACAAGTGAATTATAGCACATACATTAGGATAATAATATCTTACGTGATCTGGTGCAGATTGAAGTTTAAATGTACCGAAGAGCTTCACAGTTGATTTGGAGATTTTATACCTTTATTAACCCTACAACATTGTACATTTGATATCCTGGGATATCTTCAATGTGCAATCGTAGTCTATAGTGGTTTGGGCGTCCATGTGGGTTTATATTTTTTCTAGAACTTACCTGATGGTATTTAAACTATGACGGCTTGACCGGGTCGTTATTAAGATACATGTTATGATATGCATATTTTGTTAAGTTCATTTATGGTAATTTCCCAGACAGTTTCGTGTAGATATGTTTATCGAATATTTTGCATAGCAGTTAAATCTTTCATTCATTGATCAAATGCTTTAAAGTTTGTATATCTGGCCGTTTTAATAAATTGTAATCAAGAATTACAGCTGGAACTTTCGTCTTGTTTGTAGAACGACAAACATCGTCTTGGCTTTCCCCGATCCGATCTTCCCAATATCAGAACAGACCCACGAGTGACAGTGTTCCGCGACGGCCCTGGAATACCTTAGCGATTAAACCCGGATCCACGGTTACCAAAACTACCTCCGCTGTGTCAATATTTCACACCTGGCTCCAAAGTGCCCACCAAGACCACAGGCAAATTGAAACAATTTCTCCTGAAGAACTGGACACTTATCTGAAAAGTTTTATTGTAAATGTTAAGAAGAAAGATGGAATGGAGTATTCGCCAAAATCACTCAAAGCTCTCCGAGAAGGCCTGGACAGGCACTTGAAAGAGAAAGGGTACCCTTGCGCCATCACCACGTCAGAATTATTCGTTGCTAGTCAACAGGTTTACAGATGCCAGTTTAAACATCTGTCATTGTTGAAACATTACGCGAAGGAAACTACATGAAGTCTTCAAAGTATGGAACCATTATTTTAGCCATCTTCTAAGGTTGATATAGAGCATAAAGGGGCCGGACTACGATCCAAATCTACAGGGTAAAATACTTAATGGGACACGCTTCCAAACAATGGACGGTGATGTAATAACTGTATAACATGTCAAGACTGAAACGTGCAAGTTTGTCTATGGGTCATACATGTGCTAGAGGGTTTTGTAGATATGAGATATGTATTAAGGAGATGAGTTGTCTCGGAATCTATTGCCATGCGATATAAGGCAAATCTTGTTCAACAGACCTTAAACAACAAATGAAGTAATGTGATCTAGTGGGTTTTTTTTTTAAAAAGAATCCTTCCTGGATACTATTTCGTACCACACTTGTCTGGTTGTGCAGAATATCTCATTCCAACTACCAGGTCATTTCCAAGGACATTAAAGTGTAACCATATTCGTAAATGTTATTAAGATGCTTGTCAGACTTTCAAAAAACTTAGTCGACCTGCATTGTTCTGTGACAGATCTGTAATTTTCTTCCTATTGTATAAGCACTGGGTCCTCTAAGAAGTGGTCCCGAGCACCTATTGCAGTCAGGGATGGGGCGAGTACGATTACATGTACTTTGATAACATTAGAATAATAGTTTTTATTAATTTGGTCTTGATAATACAACGTAGCATTTCAATGAAGTATTATTGATTAAAGTGTTATCCTACATATTTAGTTCTTTACTGTGATTCCCACTGAATAATTTGACATAGTAGACAAAAGTCACAACTCCGAGAAACGACAAGTTACGCATGTGTATCTTGTCGTATCTCAGAGTTGAGACTGTGGTCTAAAAACGGTTTAGTTACTGCAGTACCGACAGCAATGTTGGACATTCTCACAATGATCTGTAGAGCATGATACTGGCAGGGTTTATAACTAAACAGTTGTAGCATATGCAACCAGTCAATATGTACACTGTTGCACAAGCTCTGACTTTATATTAATCCCCTTTCTAGAGTTCAACAGTCACCTCAAGTCTGTGAAAGTATGCAACTGGAATTTAGTGCTACCTAGACCAATATAATATAAAACGGGTTTAAGTTGTCATTTTAAGCACTGATATATTAACCACACTACACTTGGGTAAGAAGAAGCAAAAAGTCTCCAACTTAACGATTTCATGCGATGTCAAGACTACAAACTGGAACGATATATAATAAGCTTATTTACCTTATTTTGATATCACTCATAGGGTATTCGTTAAGTACCCATCAAAAGTACTGATGTTCCATCCCAAATACTAGAGTTCAACTACAAGTACCTGTCCTCCTACGAATAGTAATGGGTACGAGTAATATATTTGAAACCTGTAATCGAGTTCCACGAGTAATTAATAATTTGGCACCAACCCTGATTGTAGTATCATTTTGTTTGTTCGATACGTGAAAGCCTAACTCAGCTTTTGAAGGCAACTTTTATGTTTTTAATGTTTGCTGAATCGAAAACTGTTTACAATATGGTGAACTACATTCAGATTGTACCTGTTGGCTCGTGTCTTACAATTGTTGATAGGCCAATAACATATATTTATATGTTACGGACCCTTGAACTTATGATGTTTTTAGACTACATATATCCGAGCATTTTAATCGTTTCTGTCAGATTCCTTGGTGTTGTGAGCTGACCAATTTTGTGACATGTCCAGAACCCCCTCAACCCCCAACCCCCATGCTCATTTTGCCACCGTATTTAAGACAGCCAAAGTACGGAG
>JAVFBX010179638.1:0-14711 GCA_034783855.1 Mopalia kennerleyi
GAGTTGTCGTTCGTGCCGTAATTCGTGCACAATATTCTGACTTCTGCTTTTTGTGTTTTCTTTACCATGCCCAAGGAAAAATTAACTTCTCCCATATTGTGTCATGCTTGATTTCGCTGACATAATTATGCCGGACACAAATGAGTTCACAGGGCTGACATATTGCTGAGTTGGGTCACGGGTGTTAAAACACCAATCAATAAAAATGTGCTTATCGGGGTTAAAGAATAAAACAACGAAAAAACAATTGCCTACTTACCTACCTATATAACCAGATTTTGAATAGGTTTGTTACCCGAAACATAGATATTTTTAAGGACGGCCTTAGGCTGATAACTAACGTAATTTAAAATGTATACTTCAATCAACATTGACCCCGTGGGGCAGCGGGTTGGACAGTCCTGCAGAATACTCTCCCGGCTTCCTCAGTATATCGTAAGAGGCGAGAAAAGAGAAGCTTTCTGTTACCCTGGTGTTCTCAGAGCTAAAGGGGAACATGAAGCAGATCTGTTTGTACATTTTGTATTGGTCTTTGTCGTCATATAAATGAAATACCTTTGAGTACGACGTTAAACACCAATCAAACAAACAAACAAAAATTAAATCAACATTGCTTTAGTACAAGTACATGAAGATGAGTTATATAATTATTAATTTAGTTTTTACAATAGATTTGAGTAATTTCTATTTGCAAATAAAGCCAAACTAATACAGACTGTTATTCTAGTCCTGTTAAAATGAACTGATTTGTGCTAAAGTACTCAAATTCCATAACAGGAACAATTCCCAGAACTAGTACTTCTTAATGGTCATGTGCTTTTACTCGTACTCTAGTACCTTAGTGTGATATTAGTATAAGGGTTATTTTTAGGATTAACCCTAATCCGGAACTAAAAAATTAACCTTTGGCTCCGGCAATCGCGTAGGTGGTTTTTACGAGGTTTCCTCTCGGTTTTCCACCATACTAGAGCAAGGAACAGTGTGAAGTGGACAATCCGTCGTCATATAAGTGAAATACCTTTGAGTACGATGTTAAACCCCAATCAAACAAACAAACAAACAAATCCAAACGTCAGGTTAAAGTATAAAGCGGAAGTGTTATTAATATAAAAAGGAAAGAAGCATGTTATGGGTGTTTCTTTCAGTTTCAACACGGCAGCCTGCAGCAACTTGTCCTCCATACACTCCGGGCTGAGCGTTCAACATACACTTTCTTTAACTGTGGACACGACTTAGTTTTGTTACTGTTTCCACAAGAGTAGATATTTTTGCCACAAAAAGAAAAATCAATTAACATATTGAATCCTGGAATTGTTAAATATATTTAAAATTACCTTAAAGAGGATTAATTTGTTAGGGATATTCTTTGTAAATTGTAGTTGTCATTTTTATTGAAAAATAGAATAGCAAGGTGGTCGTGAAGACGTTGGCATTAGGGACTGAGGTTTATTTTGGTGTTATGCATTACTTTATTTTGTTGGTATTGTTTCTGATACTCTGCACTTGTTTCACTGAATATATCCATTACACCTTGCTTACAAAGAGGCATAAAACGAACTGATTTTTTAAAACAATTCTGAAAATTTCATATTAATTTCTTTATTCGCTGCTTTTTTTTTTTTTACATGATTTTACTACATGATGACCTTTCATCATTGTTAAAAAGCTATATTTTGTGTGTCATCTTGGAAAACTTTCTTTGAAAATTTTTTATTATTGAAACATTAGTTTTTTCTTGTTTGTTGTTTATTTAAGAGCATAACAAAAATGTCTATGTCATTAGGGCTGTGGGAAAAAGTATGTAAGTCACTGTTGTATAATGAGTCTAGCATGCATTACAAGTCTTTAAAAAATTTGCTTAATATAAGTAGATTATGTCAACCTGTACAATTGGCTGGAGTGAAGGGTGTTCTAATTTACTAGTTTGAGTAAAGATATAATAATTGCTTTCAATACTTATAGGTGTGGGGCTGTAACTGTTTGCAGGCCAAAACAAAACACATTTTTACATGGCAAAAAGGGGTTTCAATCCATCTCTTTCCCCGAATTTCTTAATCTGTAAAAAGTGTCCTGACAGTAACTTGTTTGACTGATTGTTATATGTTTTTCCCTTCTTTCTAAAACATATATTCTCAATGTTTTGGGTTTTTTTTGTCTTTTCTTTCCCGTACATTTTTTTCTTTTCTGAAATCTGTGTTTTGCTGTTTAAATTCTTTGCTTTGTGCACTATAATATTTTGGTTTCTGCTGCTGCTACCCTTTGGCTAAGGGTAGTTTGTTTGAGTGGCTGTCTTTACTCAGCACAGGAGGAAAATTCATTTTCCAACATTTTAGAAAACTTCATATCTTGGTTGCGCTAGTGTTAATTATTGTTGGAATACATCGCCGTCGTATAAGTGAAATACCTATAAACATGGCGTAAAGCACTGATCAATCAATCTGCTGCTGTTAATAGGAGGTAGCGACCATGCTGTTAATAAGCGGAAGCGATCGTGCTATTAATATGCGGGATCAATTGTGCTGTTAATATGCGGGATCAATTGTGCTGTTAATAGGCGGGAGCGACTGTGCTATTAATAGGCGAGATCGATTGTGCTATTAATAGGCGGGATCAATTGTGCTGTTAATAGGCGGGAGCAACTGTGTTGTTAAAAGGCGGGATCAATTGGCTGTTAATAGGCGGGAGCGATGCTGGTGTTAATATGCAGGAACGACCCTGCTGTTGATATGCAGGAACGACCCTGTTGTTGATATTCGGGAGCGACTGTGTTGTAGATATGCGAGAGAGACTGTTATTGATAGGTCCTGGTCAGCTCAGATCTAAGGCGCTAAAGGGGCAACACTAAGCCGATCTGTTTATGATGCCGCTCAGCATTGTCAGTGATGTCCTTCACAGGTCATAAAATAAGTGAAATAATGTTAAGTATGCCATAGCCGTGTAACATCCCAATCAAACAAGCAATCCTTCACCTATTACATAGGCATGCAATCATATTGGTGAAATAATGTAAATCCCCAGCCCAATAGTCAACTGCTTTTCTCCTTTTACCCACTTTCTCTAACACTTCTAAAAGCTAACAGCTATATCTTTCTGTTTACCTGCATGCTTATGTTTTTCTTGTTCAGTTTTCATCTCTTTTTTTGCTGTATCCTAAATGTGTGAAGTTTTTTTTTGTTTTTTGTTATTTATTTAAAAACTGCTGTTATGTGGTGAAATTGGTGTTACCATTGGCGATGTTAACTCAAGTGATTTTCCATTGTAGGAAAAAGGTTATATGAGAGTCTTCCTTGACCGTGTTTTCTTCTGCGTACAGAAACTACTATACTTGAGTGATGTAAAAGTCATGTGTACTAATGACTGTCAACCCAATGTAAACATATATCTTAATCGCGTTCTCTAGATAAATAACTGTAATTTGTTAAAGACTGTCAAGCGAGGATTTCAAGGCAAGAAAGGGAAAAAAGGATAAAGTGTCTTGGAGGAAAAGAATCAAGTATTGAAGAGAAAGGACAATGGACTATTTTGTGTAATTTTCATCGCGCGATCGTCGTATTTATGTAATCATTCTCAAAGGGTAAATCGACCCAGTGGCTTTGTTTTTAATTATCCAATAAAAATGGTGTTGTCAATCATGCACGGGCATGTTTTAAAATCAAATGAGTCTTATCAGTCTTCATTATCTCCTGTTGATTTGTTTTCTTACTGATATGTTTTTGTTTATGGATTCATAATTCTTCATTTTAAGGTAGTCATTTTTATTTTTTTATTTTTACGTAGTTATAAGATAATACGGGTAATTAGCTGCACCATTTTAAATGTGAATATTGGTGAGTTTAATAAGTGGAGTGTGTGTAAATAACTTATTCACTTATAAACCGAGCACTTGTGATTTCAAGTATTTGGTAGAGGTCCTTACTGGCTCTTTTGTTGTAAATACAATGTGTATGGGTAATACTAGTATGTATGCAAGAAGTAATTGGGCATCTGCCTATGGCCCTTGGGTGGAGTGCAACACAAAGCTGACCGTTTTTTATGTCTTTGTATAACGTCTTGTGATTGTCCTGTCTTTTCCTGATTGTTGCCAATTCCTTCCATGTTGGTTTCCTTTACTCAGTTGGCTGGCATGTCATTGTATAGGTGAAATGAAGGGGAAATACATGTCCTCAAGCATTCCTGTAGGTTACAGTTTCATGTGGATCAAAGGCTGGTTTTAACTCTCCAATTCATAAATCATATCATAAAAATAGAAGAGTGATAATACATTGACCCTCATGGTTTGTTTGTAAACATGACAGCCTTTAACACATCTATGGTGTGATTGCTGGCATCTCTAGGTGCTTCATATATATTATGTTATTTCATGTGTTACGGTTACTGTACATTTGGTAGTCTGAATACATATTTGAAGCCAGGGGTAAGATAATATTGTAATTTAGTACACAAGAAATGTGAATTCAGAAGGACAGACTCATGAGCCATGTCCATTTAAAGGAGTCTCTTCTGAGTTACTTTTCTTGAGTACAATGTGAAACTAATGGATTGTGAAAATCTGATGTCTTACTTTTCAGTTTAGTCGAGATCTTTATCCAAAGTTTGGGAAGTAATCCCTTTAACAAATGTTGGCTACAGATGTCAATCCATCTGTTATCTAACTTACCCTAGATCACCTCCAATTTTGTCCATGACAAATTCTAACTTTTTGGTTGTTGTTACAATATTATACCATGTATTTGAACAAATTTATGTTTTCTGTCAAATGTGGATGCTTTCTAACTGAAAAATTCATCTTCAGCCTCTCAGACACAATTTCCAAGTTTTCTAAATAGCTTCTAAAATAGTAATTTCATGGACGAATTTGGGGGTGATTTAAGGTATGTCAATAGCTTTAAATTTACTTGCTGGTGTGAAGAGGTGGCTACCTGTTGCCCTAAAACTCTCAGTTCATGATGGGCAACACAATGCCAATTTGTTTGTGGTGTAAATATATCTATTCTTTTCTAAAAATGTGTGGGTTTTTAAATTGTTTTACTCCAGTGATGTCAGTAGTGGTTTTCTTCACTGACTGGGCTGCACACTGTCATATGAGTGAAAAAACAATTAATATGGTGTATATTTAATCAAATGAACAAATTTAATTTTGCTTTACCAAATTTTATTGCTGATAGACTTATCCAAATCAAATCAAACTTCATAGTAGACCGCCTAGTAGACCATTAGTTGTAGGTCTGAATGAAGCTTGGGTATGCATTTATACTTAATTACATATGTTTTTTATTTCAGTTTTTATTTCTGAATGTGTGTTCATATGTTTAAGGCTAGTGGGTTTCCCAAATGTTAACAGCGTTCAGGTTTTTCAGTACATACAGCCTTAAATATGAATCTGCGTTATTTCAGCTTGGAGTAGGTCAAATGATTTAAGTTTGTCTCCCATAACATGGATCATACATGTATAATCTCTTTGAGGTCAGTCTGTCTAAAGCCCAATTCATAATGGAAGTATAGCAGAGTTATTTCTGTTAGCAACTGTCTGGTGACAGTGACTGTAAAATTGTGTTCCATTTTGACTTGAGTAAGTTATCAAGCGTCATTACATGAATAAAGTGTCCCCTCTTGACTGGTATGAATTGTGCCAAACTGATGCCATCTTCGCTCGCATCCACTGTACATTGGGCTTTATACATTCTGTCAATATATAACATTGAGGCAGGTTTCAGTGAGATCAATGACTCTATTGCCTGTCCTGGCATTCCTTCGCTATTAACTTATGCTGTTTTATACGTATAGTGCCCATGTCATAAACTATCGGTTACAGGAAATGACATGTTTTCTTTTTACAGGAATGAGATATAGTGCTTTAGCATGTGCATATTTAAAGAACAATTTATCTACTCATCTGGTTTAGTGAATTATTTAGTTAAGAAAGTAATAAATCATTTCATCTAAAAAAAAAATTTAAATAATTTTTAATGGTTTATATCCAGCTTTTTTGTGTGTGATTTGAATGCTTTTTGAAAGAGATCTTGACTGTAGTTTTAACAAGGAATTAAGTGCTTTAAATTATTGATAAGTTTTAATTTTTTTAAGACGTAAGAGTAGTGTAACTCCCCAGCCTGTTCATTTGGTTGTGTTCAGATCCTGATGATGAAACAACAAAATATTGCGGTCAAAATAAACTGTTCTTCTGAGGTACACTTCTCTTGTACTATGCTAAACATATCTCATATTGATTTAGGGATCTATTGGAAAACCTAGTTTAATAATCACTCCGTAGAGTCCATTTGTTTCTGGTTAACATAAAGAACTGTTGATTTTAAAAAACAAAATTTGTAGTTTAAGCGAAACTTTATGTCAATAAATGAATATTGTATTTTTTAAACCACAATCTAGAAAAGCCTTTGGGAGTGTACTTGTTGTGTAGCAATAAGACAACACTCAGTTGTGAGTGAAATTCTAATCCGCTTGAGTGATACAAATATTAACATTTATTTCAGGTCAATAGACAGATTAGATTTACATAAGGCACCGTTAATTCTGTGTTCAAAGAGACAAAAGTCTTACTGCACCCATAACACCAAACATGGACCTTGTAGATCACCTTGTCTCACAGCCTCTTTGATTGTAAACATTATTGTTATTTTATATTGCACCATTTAAACAAAATTATTCTAACTTTATTGATAATGTTTATTGATTAAATGTTTTTTTTTTTTTATGAAACGTTTTAACAAAATCACATTATTTGCCTTCATGAGCCGAAGGATGTAAAATTAAAATGAAATTTTTTAAAGTATTATAGAATCTATTCACAGAAAATAGGAGAAAATTTTTATAATGTCTTTTCACACAAATGATTTTGAAAATTTGCAATGATTTGATGCAATACATGTAAAATTATTTCCATGACAATATTCTATACTTATAACATGTGAATCATTAAGTGTTTTGTGTATACACATTTTGTTTATCATTTGCCTTAAAATTTCATTGTTTAACCTTAGTTTGATATTGACGTTAATACTTAAGAAAGGAACATAGATATTCAGATTGAGATGAAATGTCACTTGTGCACCTCACATTTTAACTAGACGAATTATACTTGTATAATGTGCCTGGTTGTCCACATTTATAACATTCTATTGCCATAGATCACCCATTTTGATATATTTGCCTACTGGTCCTTTTGATCCTAACAAATTATTTGTTATATTGAGACATTAACAAACATAGCTTTAAAGATTTCAAATCCATTCTATTCTTGATAAAAAAAACCCCAATGTTTTCCTTATTTTACCATCCAAATTTTCTCTTAGGGTATTTCCGGTTTACCTAGCAATCTTTCCTAGAAACTTGTATGACATTCGATGATATCATGGTTTTATTTATCACATGCCCTCCTGTCTGATTACAGGTCTGTTTCATTCAGTTTTAATGAAGGCAGCTGTGGGGTGTGTATTTTAATGTATTGTCTGTTGGTTATAAAGGTATTAGTAGGCTTTTATAAGAGTGTACTGGGTACAGTTCAACATTACTAACCGTGATAACAAATTCTAGTCTCCTTAAAAGATAATATTCATGATTTGTTGTGGCAGCCTCAAACCATGTGGTCACTTCAGATACATGTTAGGCTGTAGGGCATTTTCTAGGGGCAACACTTGGGGAATATCAAAGGCCAAGTTTAATAATTAAAGAATTTTATGGATCATTTCTAGGTATTTTGAAGTTTAAGTAGGGCATTCACAGATCTGGGTAAATGATCTTTATTATTTTGTCTTTTCCGAGTGAAAGCTATTAGCTGCTTTATCAACTGAAATTACCTGTTTCATCTTCTAAGTTCTAACATAAATATTGTAATGGACAGCTATTTTTGTCTTGATCTTCTAACATACAATATTATGGGTATAACTGTTAAGCTAAACTGTTGAGATGGTCAGCTAATAACTTTTAATGTCAAGGCTTGAATGTTTATTGTCTCAACAGCTATTGCATATTTGACCCTTTAAAGTGAAATATTGGAACTGTCCCTTTCCTTGTCTAAAACTGGAGATATTCTGTGTTAATTCTCTTGTATACTCTGATTGCAATATTTTGTAATCTGAAATGATATCTTTAATAGCTTTGATTATCAAAACTGAAATATTGTATTGGACAGCTGAAAGCCATTTCATCTCTTCCTGAAATATTTCCTCTGATAGCTATACAGGTTTGACTTTCTAGTGAGAAATATTGTTCTGAACAGCTATTACATGTTGGATCTTTTAAGCTGAAATATTGTCCTGCTCTGATCTCCTAAGCTGAAATAATGTCCAGGGAACCATTCCACAAAGCGATGTTAGCTTAAGTTTATCTTAATTACAATGACAATAAAATACATTCAATGCTGGTAACCATGGCAATTAAGATGAACTTAGGCTATGATCGCTTTGTGGAACGGGCTGCTGGACTGATCATCTAAGCTGAAATATTGTCCTGCACTGATCATCTAAGCTGAAATATTGTCCTGCACTGATCTCGTAAGCTGAAATATTGTCCTGCACTGATCTCCTAAGCTGAAATAATGACCTGGATTGATCATATAAGCTGAAATAATGACCTGCACTGATCATCTAAGCTGAAATAATGACCTGGATTGATCATATAAGCTGAAATAATGACCTGGATTGATCATATAAGCTGAAATAATGTCGTAGACTGATCTTCTAAGCTGTAGCCTCTGGCTAAGGGCAGTTTGTTTGAAGAGTAGCAATGCTGTCTTTACTTAGCACTAGAGGAACATTAGCTTTCCAACATTATGTAAACGCTTCACATCTTGGTTGTGCTAGTGTCAATTATTGTTGGAATACATCTCTGACATATAAGGAAAATACCCTTTAGCATGATGCAAGACACCAATCAATCAATCCATCAATCTAAGCTGTAATATTGTTCAGGACAGATGTCATAAGCTGGACTGACTTCTAAGCTTATATTAATTCCAGTCTGTTTTGGTGTCTAGCATGGTTAGTTTAAACACTGTTGTATTGCACTATAAAGCAAACATGTTTTCATTGTCTATAGATTATGACAGTTTTGTCGGAGTGTTAAACATATAGCAGCAGGTGCTTGCCGAGTGGGCTTTGCTCCTTAATTATTTATACATGTAGATGTGTGGGGAAGTTTAATGTATTTACTTAATGTACAGAATAATGAGATTGTATAGGTTGCTGAAAAAACAAATACTACCGTACCTAAGTCACAATCCATTGTGTGCTTCCCAGACTTTATTGGTGCAACCTAATATTTGCTATTTGTCCACAGCATTCAGACTCGTTGTTTCAGGAATAACTTTACCTATGTTTGCTGAAATAACATCTTTAATATAGGTTTTAATTCTTCTACAAGCCCAACATTTAAGGATTATGTGAACTGCAATTTTTACCAAGGTTACTCTAAACCACAGGTCCTTGATAATATTAATAGGCTGGAATTTTATATATTGTAAATGTAATTTCTTAAAATCATAGTTTTATAGGTGAAGTTTTAAGATTTTTAGATTATATATATTTTACCTTATAAGGACATGGGGTCTACTGTCTTTTTGTGCGCAAGAAACCTGCCAAACCTGTAGAGATTCTCTACAAAACGTGATACTTATTTTTCTCTGACAGCAAACTTGAACCTGTTATGTTCATTAGGAATTTTGTTTCATATTGATTATGTCCAGGAAAATTGTTTGTGGTAAGTTTGGAACAATGTGTATTGCAGTGAGTTCATTAATTTAGATAGAGAATGATTAGGTAAGACAATAGTAAGTGATTAATAGATCATGTAAAAATAATACATGTTTCCCTACCACTTACCGCCATAATATCCATTTATTAATACCTGTAATATTTTACAAAATTCTGTAAATTAACACTATTTAAGGCATAAGTAGGCTCCTTTGTATATAGTCTAATATTCTGTATTAAATGTCTTGTTTTCCTCTTTCAGAAGTTTCATATGAAATAATTTTATAAAGAAGTCGATCCCATTATTTCAGGCTGCCTCTCTGGCTGAGGTCAGCATGATCCCATTAATTCAGGCTGCCTCTCTGGCTGAGGTCAGCATGATCCCATTTCAGGCGGCCTCTGGCTGAGGTCAGCATGTTCCCATTTCAGGCTGCCTCTCTGGCTGAGGTCAGCATGATCCCATTTCAGGCTGCCTCTCTGGCTGAGGTCAGCATGTTTAAGGAAAGGGGAGAAAATGGTTTTTGAAGTGTGGCTATTGAATGTTAAGAGTACACCACAGGCATATAAGTGAAATGATCATAATACAGCCAACAATCCGTTTCTGGTTCGCTTCACCTCTAGAAGTTTCTGTTTTATTTATAGCATATAAAACAAATGAAACTGCTAATATAGGAATGAATTGGGTTATTTAAGGCATACTGCCAATTGTGGTGTGAAATGGGGCCTTTGACAGATTGTGATTGATTGGATTATATCTGATTATTGGGTGCAGCTTCTATTGATAAGGAAATCTTAGCACCAAATAACCTTTGTAGAACATGTCCTAACCTTGATCTGTTACTGGGTTCGGTTCTTGTCACCTATTTATTTCAATTCTTTAAAAAGAAGGGACATGTGGTACATGTTTTATTCACAGCCTGTATGTTTTAGTACAGTATTGATTAATTGAATGGCGAAAGCTGATTAATTCAAGAGCCAGAAAATCCACAATTCTGTGAAGGAGTAGTGGGCGTATTTCCATCAAAGTGCTGTTCAAATAGAAAATAAGTGATGACTTCCCATATAAAAATACATTATTAGCTTATTTTTGTTGCCTTATGAGGCGTGATAATATAGTGCATATGCATATAAATATGTGATTAAATTTATTGATTTTCTGTGTACGTGTGATTTCCTTCTCTGGGATCTGAAGTTAAGCCATGTCTCACACTTAAACGAAAGAACATTAACTGTATTTAATCTTTCGTTTTTACTTGGTTTGTTCTTGTTTCTGAGGCTGCAGAAGAGAAACGAAAAAAGTGAAGTGAGTTACAGGACAGTCCGTTTCCGTCATTGCCATAATGCTTTGACTTACACTGGTGCAGCATTAATTTTCCAACAGAGTAAAATGTCACATTTTTTGGCTGTGTTTAATAGTGAGCCTGATTACTCTTAGGCTACACACCCTTTAAATAAGTGAAGCACACTTAAGAATATGTGTAATATTATACGTGCCACATTATAATTAAGGGTTTGATCGTTGTAAGGCTATAATCCCAATGGTCTTTTGCTCATCTCGAAACAATTGCAGCCAATATTCAAATTTCTGAATGCTCATTTGTTTTTAAACATTTATAGATTTCCTAAAATGCTAATGCGACTATATTAAAGCTCCTCGCCCCCCTGACTTTTCGAGTCCACCCATGGGTCCAGCAAGATTTTTATTAAACATGCCATGTACTTACTAATCATGCCAAATAGAATTTATTACATGTTCAAACCATTTATTACTTTGAATTAAGGTAGGCAATACCTGATTTTACTTGATTGAGGAATGTGAAATTACCTGTCCGTAGGTCACGATGTATCTCGAAGATGAACAGGAAATCACAAGTAAAGTCTCCGGCGGTTGCCTACTCTTTATCACTGTTGTTCTTACATCTAATCTTTATTAACTGCCAATAAGTGAACTTTTCTGTCTTCCGTATGATTGTGTATGTTTAGTATTGATTTGATTTTTTTTTTTACAAATGTTTTATTTTAAGCTTTTCAGTCCACATGCCTTCTACTGTAGTATACTTTTCACCTTAATGCCCGCGGCACTCGGGTAAGAGGAACCAGGGAATCGTTCCAGAAAGAGATCTTAGCCTAAGTTTACCTTAATTGCCTTGACGAAACAATACCTTCAGTATTGGTCACTGACAATTAAGGTGAGCTTAGGTTAAAATAGCTTTGTGGAATAGGCCCCAGGTATTGTTCCACAAAACGACTGTAACCTTTAGTAGATATTAATTACCATGACGACACAATACCTTTTAGCACTAGTCGTCAAGATGTCTAAGCTGAACTAAGGCTAGGATTGCTTGTTGAACGAGCCTCAAATTTTGGTTGAGATTTACTACAAATGGCACACTTTATTTTATAACAACATCTTATTCTTATCTGCCATTTTTTGCTGCTAGCTGAGGGTGGTTTTCATCGCGGTCTGGCCTGCCTGGAGTATGACGTAAAACCCAAGACTTACATTGATATATTCACATGCTACTATAGTGAGATAGTTCAAACTGTGGATTCGCTTATCTGTATACCAAAAATTTACATTGTTACTAAACCATTGAAGATGATAGCGGCAAAACCTGCATCGGCCATATTTGTGATTTGTTTGGTAATAATTGTTTGTTTGGAATTTAGTTAATGTATTTGATGTGTATTTGCAGCTCTGGTTGACCAATTAGGTAATTAATCATGTTGACCTGTGGGACTCCCACAAGTCTAAGCTTATTATATGGGTCATTCTAGTGAAATAAGCTAAAGGTACGGTGTTCAACCTCGATCAAACTACTTGTAACAAGAAGACCATAAAAAACGTACCAAACTTAAACCCCGGGCCGCCTTTCGTTGGTAAAACGTCAAGAGCAATAATTTAGGTGGTTTTAATTTTTTTTATTATTCTAGTATATGTATTTCTTTATATACATTTACAAATATGTTAATCTTTGAAAATATGTTTATACTTAAAATGTATATCCGATATGAACTAGACCTAAAACGATTGTTCCTTATTGCGGTGGAGACATAAAAACTTTGGTGAGTAAGGCCAACACTATAAATGACAGTGGTGCGCAAAAATCAATTGCTTTAAACTTTCGCTAAGTATTCCTATGATAAATTGACAACTTTGGTTCCATAACCTTTTTGTTGACGGTGTTGTCTGTACTCCGTAAAGAAAAGAAGGCCTTTCCCATTCTAAAATAGAGACCACATTCTGTTTTTTGTCGTGGCATTGTATTGACAGACCATTTATTCGACAATCACGCCGAGTGTAGTTCTACATCTGACGTCTTTGTCGAAGGACTCCTTACTGAAAGAAGAATCCGTACTGCGACAGCAACAAAAATATTTCCATAATACAAGAGCGATTTACCAGGCCCACCCGCTTCCGATCGAAGTTAAACACGAGCGCTACCGATTGGTCCGTTCTACGGACACACCACGGAGTGCACTTCTCGGCCCTCTTTCCTGACCTGGCGCAGGGGACAGAACGTGTCGATTGTGCACTATTCTTTACTTTTATGGAACGAAAGTTGTGAATTTATCATGTATATTTAATATCAGTTAAATTGTTTTTAGCAATATCTTTCAACTCCTCGCTGTTAATAGTTCAGACCTCCTTGAATTATTTTATCTCCTTATGATAAGCTACAATATATAATTCGAGGGATTGAGGCCAGGTTTAATCAGGTAAGACAATAAGTATCGAGTGTCCATGTATACAACTTACACCAGTCTTCACGAACTATCTGAGCTACAAGGATGAAAATGGTTCATATTATATATCTAATAAAATGATATATGATGACAAATGTAATGTGAGCGAGCTTGTGAACAAGAAACAGACTTTTGGCTGATCTGCGTCCCAGAACAAGAAGCTTACTGAATGGTTTGAAAATCTGTTAGTTCAGTTTGTACTAGGTACTTATGATAGAAGTACAGAATGTTGGTGTTATTTTCTGTATAGTTTAGTCATTAACGGCGTCAGATGATGTCATATTTATTGCTGTTTCGTGTTTGTAGTAATACGTCAAAGTTCAAGGTCGCAGATTATTCAACAGATAAAGGCGAAAAAATTGATGAGTGCTGGTAAAGCGCTTTAAAATAAAAGGGTTAGGTATATCGACAAACGTTTTTCAGGTTGATTCATTTTGAAAAGATTTGTACTAATGTTTAGTTTGGATAAAAAATTTCAATCTGCAAACCATTTTTTGATGAAGCTGTATCGTCAGTATAGCATACGCTGTATAATGACGGTACCTGGATCTATTCTGGACAGATTGGATGCTGAGCCTACAGTCAATTGTGTGTTTTAGGCTTTCAGTGGACAGTTGGGAGGGAGCTTCATATTGCCCTGGTGCACTCGAAGCTAAAGGGAAATAGGAATTTGATCTGTTTGTGATGGCTTTGTATTGTAACCTGTGATTGTCTTGTATTTGTCCCGTCTTGTCTCCGTTTGTTACCTGTGACGTCGAGAGTGGTTTTCTGCACCCATTGGGTTGGCACGCCGTCCTATAAGTGAAATACCCTTAAGTACTGATTTAAACCCCAATCAAACCAGGCTTCCACGTTGTCTAATTATTTTGAATTCTATGGTTTTCAATAGGCTGTTGTGTATTAATTGGTTCCGTGGTTAGCGTTTTAGGGACTGCTGATCTACCTTCGAAATACAGCTTGTAAAATCCAATCCCTCGTTTCTGTAAATGGGAGACAAACAATAATTGACTTTGTGGGGTTTTTTTTTACGAAGGTTGATCTTGATGAGTTACTGTTGAGTACGACGTTAAGCCACAAACGAACTGTATTGATGGAATGTCTGTCCACAGGGGATCGGAGACAGTTGGCGATTTGTTTCGCCTTCGTAGCTAATAAAAAAAAACATGATGTAAGTGAAATAGCCTTTAGTAATGCGTTAAATTATAATCTAGCATAGAATCTGGAGCGGTTTCCTCTCCCCATTTGTCTGATGTGTCG